>JAKTVE010002412.1:0-20943 GCA_030557065.1 Metschnikowia rubicola | reverse complement strand
CTTTATCCTTGCATACGCCAGTGACACCGCGGGCGCCAAGGTGCTCTATATCCCCGCCTTAATGGCCCCTGAAACAGTGACCAAATGGGATAAACTCCCGTACACCAGCGCCACGCTTTTGAACGACTACAAAAACTGGTCACCGGTGGTTGATATTTCTGTGTCTGACGCGCTGCAGAACCGGGCCTGTGCCGCTGAATCTGCACAGGAATTGTGGGCTATCTCAGGGGTGGGGAAACGCACCAAACTCACACAGCTACGATCAGGCTATGCAGTGAAGAGAGAATCGCGAGTGTTTGACGAATTTCGAAAAGCAGACAGTGTGTCGTTTCTCGCGCATGAAGATAAACATTACATCCTATGCTCGATGCCGTTCGAGACTAGATTGTTGCAGTATGTGCCTGAAATCGACGAGAACGAGTTGGATGAAGATTCAGATGAAATTATAGACCCTTTGAAGGAGATAGAAGACTCAGGCTTGGTTTTCGATGCACCAACGCTATGCTGCGATTTTTTGCCTGATTCAAACAAGTTATTTCAGTTTTCACGCAACAGTGTTACTGCGACAGATCTTGAACAATCAAAAACATCGTTTTTGACCGATTCCGAGATTCTCTTTGCGGAAATCGTCGGCGAGATCGCCGTGCTTGCGGTGCTGAAGAATGGTCACGTGACATTGGAGGTCATCAAACTTGCCAAAATTTCGGATTTTGCAAATGTCGATGATCTAATCTCGAGTAGTCTGCATTTCTGCATTCTAGCATCGATCCAAATAGACGATGATATCAGTATGATGAAGAGTTTCTTTTTGAAAGACACTATCATGATCGTGTGTGGCACGTTTCTGGGATTCCTTGAATTGCTCAAAGTTGACCCTCTCTCCGGAGATCATCTGAGAGTATTCCGGATTAGCTTGAATGATGATGTATCTGCTCCATATATGGGACGAATCCCGCATGATTGCGTGTTTCTGGAAACCACGCTGAAACTCTTTTTGGGCACGAAAACAGGCGAGTATGCGCAGATCGATCTCGACCAGTCATTTTCACCCAAAATCTCGCCTTTTCTCTCGCTTGGAATCACACCCGTGAGCCTCGTTCTCAGCAAAAGAGATCCGCATTTTCTCTTTGTTTGCGTGAAGAATCTCTGGCTCTTTAACTTCTATGCATCGCCAAGCCCCATGCGGGTCAGCTTTGACGAAAAATCAGATAAATTGGTTTTGCTGCTTGTCGAACTTCCAACACATGAACCGCAGCACTTGCGATTTGCGTTTTTGCGTGAAGATGGATTGGCCATAGGGTCGATCTTTTGCCACGAACGGCCACTCGTGCGGCAATTAGGCATTGGCGAGCCAGCAAAACGGCTTCTATACCTCGACACGGCCAACGTATTTGTTCTCATGTGCAAGTCCAAGGGCCAGCTGACGCGGCTCAAATTCGCCGACAAGAAATCCTTCAGAATGTTGCCCACGATGGAAATCGACTCGAAATCAGGCAAGCCGCGGGCAAACTGGATCTTTGAAGCGTCTGAAACCGCCACGTGCGCCATGGTGTGGCACATTAATCGCCACGAACGCGTTTCGAAAAAAGTCATTGTGGGTACTCAGTTAGACGATAATTCCGGCAATCTAAAGATCTTGGATATTAGTAAAGTGGCCGTGGAGGGCAGCCGCACGCCTGCCATCAAGGTGGTGGAGCTCCGGTCCATTGCACGTGACCAGCCCGTGACGTCTATCCAGCAGATCGGGTCGACGATCTTCTTTTCGTCGGGCGCCAGCGTCTACAAGACCTCGTACAGTCTCGAAAACAAGAAGTTCCGGCCCGTTTCGCAATATGCTTCGCTTTCTTCGACCGTGACCAGTCTAGGCGTTGCGGGCGACGACATTTTGCTAGTAAACACGAAATTCGATTCTGTTTTGGCACTCAAATATACTGAAACTGAAGATGATACGGACGAGAATACAGATACGTGTGCAAAGGAGCCTGCAGTGAGATTCAAGGACCCGATTCCACGGTGTTTGGTCAACGTCACATCCGTTGGAGACAAGCTTGCGGGTGGAGATAAGCTTTTTTCAACTTTGAGAGTTTTCGATCCAAAATTGACCCATCCAGATCACTGTTATTCCGTGACCATGTCAATGATTCCACGGGTTTATACCACCAGCTTCAATGCCTTTTGGGCCAAGAATCGGGCGGAAGAACAATTATCCTGTGTAGCGGTCAACGGGCAGGTTATTACACTATTCCCAGTTTATGATAAAGGCGAGGAAATCACTACATTAAACGCGAATTTGGCTCGCAACCATCACCTTACTGAGTCAACTGCCTTAAGTACTGTTATGGACAAACTTGATCGGCCGTTTCTCGAGAAAGTCACCGGGAAGGGCTTTCAGTCTGTTCACAAGCCGTTCTTCGACTATCAAGCAAATAGAGAGAAATTCATTGATTGCGATGTCGAGGAGCTTTCAAGAGCCAGCCAGTCGAGCATTCTATTGTGAGCGTGTCAAACGCTTAGTAACGTGAATACACAAAATCGAAAAAAACGCAGACTGATTGAAAGAGTGAAGTAAGCAACATTGGCTTCTCGGATATGAAACCCCCAGGCTTGATCCAGAGAGGATTTGAACGGCGATAAAACTACTCAGCATTTCCCGAGGATGTAGAAGCCGCAATTGAATTCTTCAGATCAGAATCTAGTCCTGAAATAGACTGATTGAGCTTCTTTCTTTGTCTTTGTTGCCTGTACTCGGCAGCTCGAGCCAATCTGTCAGACTCGGATGAGTCTGCATTATCTCCTTTTCTAAACTCCTGTAGAAGATTCCGTGCCCTGGCACCAACGTCGCTATCTTCTGCGCTTTCTTTCGCATCTTCACTGCTCTCCTTTTCAGGACTGTTCTCGCGCTGAGGGAGATCCTCTCCATTTTGCTTTTGTGTATTCTCCAAAAGGTGTTTTCTCATTAGTGCCCTTTTCCTTGCCAGAGTTGGCTCTCCTCTCTCCGATCCCGCTGCCTTTAATTTTTCAAGTAACGTGTCCATCACGTTAGTTTCAGGATCAGATTCAACAGAATCTTGCTTGGCTTGTGTTTGCTTGTTGGCGTTCTCAAGAAGCCTCTTTCTCTGCTCGTAAACCTTCAACTCCTCTTCACGCTTCATGTTCTCCCTTTGAGCCTTCTTGAACTCGGTCATGAAGTTCGTGAACTTGCTGATGAAAGAGTTCCGTACAAAGGAGTCAGTGGGATCCTCGCCAAAGTATAGCATCAAGTTGTCAAACTCCTTGAACGTGAAACTTGCCTGGTCTAGAAGCAACTCAGCCTTCTTCTTTGCTTTGGGTAATAGTGGGGACACCAATTTCAACACACGATCCTGTGGATGGAATTTGGAGACATCACTCAAATTTCCAAAGTCAATCGAGCTTTGCACGTTCTTGATCAGTTGCGCATACTCCCTGGTATCACTGGAGAGGACCTCAATGGAGTACTTTGCGACCTCGGCACACACCGCGAGCTCCTCCAAAAAATCTAATACCTCCGGGTAATTTGTTCTGATAGTTTTCTCAACGTAATGCAAAAACGACATGCTGTTCTTATCATCCTTCACAAAACCCAATCTTTGAAGGGAACTAAGTCTGAACCCCTTGGCTTGCTTGGATGTGTCATTCATGTAGTTACCAACGGCGAGAATGATGTCAAAAACACTGCGTAAGTGTTTAGAATGTTTGATACTGCCCACTGCCGCATCGATCGATCTGAGCTTCTTCACTAAGTCTTCATAATCTTTCTCATAGCTTGCCATGGTTTTCAAAGCTCTTATTCTTGACTTCCAGTAGTGTTGCAAATTGTAAATCAACTCCAAGTAGATTCTATCGGGCCTTTGCAATTCATTAGGGTCCTTTTCGGGCTTCGCGATCTCATCTGAGACGTAGCTCGTAGAATAAGGCTGCAAACTAATGGCCAAACTGTTGGGGACCTCAACAATCTCATCTTTAGCCAAAAACTCCAAGACGGCTGCATTCTCCATAATATCTTTGTCGCATCTCAACACTTTACTGACAACCTCAATGTCCGGCAAAGAGTTGAAGAAGTGCAAATTGATTCCAAATTGCTGCGCGACATCTCTGGCCAAAAACGACACCTTGTCAATTTCGTCTTTTTTCTTCGTCGCCAACTTCTTGATTTCCCTCGCTGCGAAGATGGTCTCAATCTCATCCAAGACTCCTTTGTCCATCAAGTCAGTGGCAATAGTTTGTGGCTCAGAGTTATTCCAGAACGAGTTGGCTGCCTGATCGGCTGCATCAACCTTTTCCCAATGCAATTGCTTTAACTTCCTCTTCGGCCTTGGGAAATTGTCAAATGCACCCGGTGCTGCAGGTGGCAAAATAGGAGATGCAATCGGCTTTTTTGCCATAGGAAATGGTGGCGGCGGTGGGGGCCCAGGCGCACCCTTTCCGAGAGTTGCTGGAAGAGGCGGCGGAGGAGGCGGTGGAGTGCCGCCCAAACTTGCAGGAAGTGGGGGCGGCGGAGGTGGAGGAGTGCCTGATAACGCAGGTGGCAACGGTGGGGGCGGAGGTGGAATAGCTCCTCCATTTGCAGGAAGTGCTGGCACAGAAGGTACCGGTGGTTCCTGTTTCTCGGTCTTTCGAGTGGGCACCGGTTGCACGTCGACGCTGTCCTGGAACTCATCCTCCTCATCTCCACCCGCGGATTCGGCAATGGATTCTGTCCTCCTCACCTTCGAACTGAGTTCTTGCAAAAATTTAGGGTCCATGGAACTTATTGTGGAAAGCCTGTTGGAAGTGTAGTTCTTTTTAAGGCTCTTCGATGCCTTCACCGCTGATTCGTCTGTCTGAACTTGCCCTTGAGCGTACTTCTTCTCGATCCTGCTCAAGGCATCTGATGACATAACTCTGGAAGATCTCTTCATTGAAGGATTTTTTTCAAGAGCACTCAATTTAGAACGCAAATCTTGCTTCAAGCGTTCGACCTCTTGGAGTTCCTCCTGAAGTTTGCTTTTGGTTGCGGCGTCAGTCAAGCCATTGAGCAAGGCGGCGTCCTGCTCCGTAAGATCAAAGTCGATATTGAAATCTTTGAAATTGGATTCTAGCTCTCTCAATCGTTCCATCGCTAAGAACTTCTGCTTCGCAAAAATACTGCTGTTGTTGAACTTCATTATATCGTTCGACTCGCTTTGTAAGGAAGCAAGTTGCTTTCTCAATTTGGAAAGTTTTTCGACGTCGTCCTCACGCACACCTCTTTTAGGGCCCATCACTATTGGTTCAGGAGTCTCATCCACAGAGTCAAAATCATCTTCAACTTCATCTTCTTCCATTGCGCTCTCCAGAGAAGAGACTATCTCTTCTCTTGAAATGTCTGCTTCAAGCTCTTCAGGCCCCTGTGGCTCAGGGCGAGTATAATTCTCAAACTCAGTCATTTCGAGCTCACGTGCCCAGTTCTCGATATCCCCCATTTTGTCACGCAATTCTCGAAGTCTGGAGCTTGGCTCTATGTGGCTGCCAAGCAGCTTGTTGTCCAAGCGAAGTTCGGCTTTTTTTCGATGAATTTGCTTGCGCAACTTGTTAACAAGGTGCTCATTGTTGGTCTGCAAAGAGTATGTTGTCTTCCCGTCACCCTTTTTCGACTGAATGTCACCACTGTTAAGCATGATCAAAAGTTCTCGCATCTCAGCCTCCTGCTCCTGTTTATCTAGCAAATTTTTTCGCTTGGCATCTTCCAACTCCCGCTGAAGCTCAGCATTGAGTTGTCGGGTGCGCCGCATGACAAACTCTTGCTCCTTGACCTCTTTGGTTAGGTTGCCAATGACACCCTCCGACCCTAGCGAAAGCTGCCGCGAGATATGGTCTCGTTCCGCGATAGCCTCTTCTGCCTGCTTCTTGTAATTTTTGATATCATCGAGTGCGTTGCGGTACATTTCGTCCGTGTGCAAACCCTGGAACAACCTGTTCATGGCAATTCCAACGGCAGATTCGTCACTGGTAGTATGCGCGTTTGCGACGTTTTGAATGATACCGTCGAGAAGGCGAAGGCTGCGTGTCGACTCAGAAGGATCGTCTTTTTTCTCGATCTGGTTGAGGTACAAGTGCTGGATCGCACTTAAGAAAAATCCCTGAGCTTCATGATCCTGAACGTTGCGCCAGATGGACTGAACAAGGTCAACAGGGTTATTGAAGTCAAGATTCTCGTCAATGCGCTCGGTGGTCTTGAGTTCCATTTCATCTGCTTCTGCCAGCTCCACAAAGCGCTCACACTGCTTCGTGAGACTGTCATATTGCAAGTTGCCAAATTTAGCCAAAAGCAGGTCCAAGCCCGCAGCACGGAACTGCGCACGTAGATTCATACGCACACGAAAGTCAAGGCCGTACTCGACAATCGTGTTGACAAGAAGCATCGAGCTCAAACAGTACTCCAAAAGCTGATTTTCGACGTGCGACGCGCTCACCGTGGACGCACTGGTACCGTACATGGCAAACTTGAGCTCGTCACTCGCGCCCACCATCGAGTTTTGATACTTACCCTTGCCATCGAGCGTGCGTTCTACGAGGCGGATCCACAACTCAAAGCGGTGGTGGCGGTCCGGAATCGGGGGTTTCCGCTGCAAATTTCGTTTTTGCTGCAGCGAAAACACAAACTCGTAGTATGGTTTGGCCGCTAGGGCGTCCATAGCTCGAAGAATGCGGTGATACTTACCCTGGCCATCGGAAGCACGTCCATAGTACGCGATCATGAAAGTTAGGGCCTCTGCGGCAATCTTGCGCGTGGCCAATCGGGGCGAAAGCAAAGCGCCCGTGATTGCCGTCACATACAAGGAGTCGTCGGCCTTGGCACGCTCCGCGCCGAGCTTCTGGTTCATCATGCACCGAAGACATTTGAGCGCGTTGAGCTCCTTCGAGAAAATGTCGTCCAGGATCTGCTCGATATCGTGGGTCCCTATCTGGTCGTGCACTTTTGCGAGGTACAGCGCAAGCGCCGCGTCGCCCTGATAGTCGTAAATGAATTGTCGTACCCAGTCGATGGGTTCTGTGCGGAGCGACACCCACAAGTTCTCAAGCTCAGCCGACAGCACCAGTTTCGCCACGAGTTTGCGCGTATAGAATTCTGGCGTGGCTGCGGCCTTCTTCTGCAGCTTCGTCTGCTCGCTGAGTGCGTCCTGGTAGATGAGCATCCACTTTTTGTCCACGCCGTACAGCAACATTTCCTGCCTGGCCTGCGGCGGGAGCAGTCGGAAGTCACGCCGGTCCATTAGCTCGCGGAACATGCGCTCAACCTCCATGGGATTCTGCGGACGCCTGATGGCAACTCCTGCAGGCTCGGTGTCCGTCAGCAGCGGCGTTTTCAGCGCAGAAATCGTCATACTGGACGACACACTGCCGCCGCGAGAAAGCTTGTCCGAGAAGCGAGTTTTTTCCGCGGCTTTCGTGTCGTCGGGGCCGCTTCCGCTCGCCCGAGAAGTTTTGGTATCGTAGGGGTTGAATTGCAGCGTCTGAAGCAGCGGCTGCCGCAGGTGTGACGACTTGAATGATGGCTGATACATCCCACTAGACGCCGACTGGAACAGCGCCACGCTCGCATGGCGCCGCGAGCCCAGCCCAGCGCTCCTGTTGCTTCTAGCCCCGCTCAGCGCACCGCTGTGCACGGAAACGCTGTCGGAGACGTCCGGTGGGCCGAGATCGACCCCTCTTTCCGCCATTTCAGACTGATTTTGCCGCTCCGAACGCGGTTTCCGTAGAGAGAAGATCAGCAGCAGCAGCACACGGTTGCTCAGGGCCGCAGAGCCCTGCCGCACTGGCCTGCGCGGCGATTTGTGTGTATTTTGCGCGTGTGGCGGTGTCGGCAGCTGGCCCAGGACCGGCGGGTAATAGGCATTCAGCGGTGTATCCTCATGCTGTCCCGCGGAAGGCGTCAAATACGGGTCTATTCGCTTGCGCAAAGACATCTTGCCGGGTGGAGTATATGCGGGGTTTGCAATGGGGTTTTCTGGGTAGTTTTGGGTAGTTTTGGGTACTTTTGTGAGCGCTTAAAACAAGGCCCTATGTACCGTGGTGTGTGTAATGGTGTAGTAACAAAACTAGCCAAAAACCAAATAAAAAATCCAGATGAAAATAATTCCGGGTAAAATCAGAAGTTTTCTGGCGATTTTCAGGCTTAAAATTGCGTGAAACGCCTATTTGGACGGGTTTCTCGCTATGTGTCCGGCGGCTAGATGTGGTGGGAGGCGGTGAATTGGTGGCTTTCGTGCTGGAGTCGCTGCGGGACCTTTAGGGGCAATAAATAAAACGAGGTTTTCCACTTGAGCAGATTGCAGTTGCCATATAACAAAAAAATTTATGTTATCTGCTGTTTCACAATATGGCCACGACCGTGTTTGAATTTTGAATTGAATTCTATGAATTTGTATGGTGTATAAAGTTAGGTTTGAGAATGGCAAGAATGTTTTTTCCTGGTTCCAGGTGGTGGGCCCGAGCGAGCGAGTGCGCATATTTCTCTGGCGGTTGAGTCGGCTTATGGGCCACACCGGCTGCGAAGCGATTCTTCTCAGAACCTGCGGGTGGGCAAATGAAGGGCCATTCAAATGATATGTAATCGGCACAATTTTTATTTTTCAGTATTGAAATGAAATGGTTATGCGGATTTTTATTTATTTATGGGATTTTTTTCGGATGAAAAAGGCTTGGTGTGGATATTGATTGAGGTACCTGATTTCTATAATTGGTGATTGACGGGGCCATAAACATGGTTCGCCGGCTTTTTTTTGATGTGCAATTTCTACCGGCCCAGAGCCAGCGCCCTGCGGAGCTCTCTGATATCTAAAGGCCCACTTTTGTGGCACACGCTGTATTTTTAGGCTTTTATTGATTACTAGAACTAGCTTCATTCTAAGAATAAAAACAATTTCTAAAGATTTATGGAAAACTCGGCTTTGTTCATAAAGATTGGGTGTCACTTTATTTGTTCATGGCCATTGAGCAGGGCCAGTTTTGGCTGGTGGTGCCCCAGACTGGGGCCACTTTGCCTGCACGTTAAGCAAGCCCGCCCCGCGCCCCACGTTCTTGGACTGGAGCCAGCATAAAGCCGGGCCGCGCTATGGAGTGTTTTTTTTTTTTTTTTTTTTTTTTTGACGTTGACGTGTCAAGTGTGCAACGCGTCTAGCCGTTGGTTGGAAATAACAAAGAACTGTTAAGACTCATGTAAATGGCGTGTAAATGGTTGTTTAAAATCGCAAATGTAAACTTTTATGCAGAAAGGAATATGTGTGTCTCGGTGGTATCTTCTAAGAAGGAAAATAGTCTCGAAACATTATGTTGATCATGACAAGTAAATCTCATACCTCGCACGTGACTGACTGATCGACCGACTGACTGACTGGCAGTCCGTTGGGGAATATTCTCGGTTCTCCACTGAGCTTTTAACGTGTCTCGAGATAGGAAAAAGAACTTTCTCGAATTCGGCCATTTTCTCCAAGTCATACTTTGGGTCCGAAGGAACGTCTTTATGACAGATTCTTTGCATTAATCAGGTCCCTGAATACGTGTCTCACAAAATTGACCAATTATTCCACATAGACGTCCCTTTTTCCTGCAAAAAGGACATCGTTTCGCCCGATTATTATCAAATGTTATGATTACTCAAGGCTCTCCTGAAGCGCAGCCAAAGTGCTGTCCAAATCCTTGTTTATCTTCTCCTTGAACTCCTTAGACTTACTCTTTTTCCGCAGCAACTGGGGTTCTCCGTCAAAAGTATCGTGGCTGTCTTGAAACTCACCCTCTCCTCCATCATCCTCGGGATCGGCCACATTGAGTCTCGTGGCTTCTTCTTGCGTTGCTTCCGGCTCCTTTGTGTCTTGTTGTTCACTCACAGCATCAGCTTTCTTACCTTTTTTGCCCTTCTTCTTGTTCTTCTTACTTTTCGGTCCAATATTGGGCTCTTCGGCCGTCACTTCGGTTGTGCCTAATTCGGGTAACACCTCCGTGGAAACGTTCTCAGTGGGCGCTGTTTGAGAGTCATTGTGAGGTGATAAGTCTGGAATTGATTCTTGCTCTTGCTCCGGCTCGGCAGGCGAACCCATTTTCGGGATTGTGGCTTTTTCAGTCGGGCGAATAGCCTCGGATGAATCCTCAGACTTTTCCAAAGCTTCGCCGCCAGCGCGGTTTGTGTCCAACCTCGAATCAACCCAATTAGACGTAACATCGTTGTATGCAGGATCAAGGGTATTTCCAGCAGTGCCCACCATTTCGAACTCCGCATCGCTGTCGCTCTCATCGTGCATTGCATCCTTAATTCCGTCGTGTCCTGTTTGGTTCCCGGCAGACTCGCCCAGCTGTTTGCCTTCAACAGACGCACGGTCGGTATTCTGCGCAATCACCTGCGGCACCACGTCTTTTTCTGCAGTATTAAACGCCACATTGTCCTGTACCGCGGCCCGGAACGTCTCGAGCGGCACCTCGTCCAAGTTGACAAACTCCACGTCCTCGTCCGTATCCCAGAACCCGATCCTGCTCCAGAAAATCTTCGCGCGGAGCACCAATAACATTAGGTAGAGTTTCACAAATATCGGCTCAGCAGCTGGGTCCAGCTCAGGCACGTGCAACGACTCGGCCAGCCGCTTGAACTGGAAGCTGTTCACGTGCGCAATCTCGTCGTATTGCAGATTCTGCGGCAATTTGTAGATGTTCAGATGAATCACGCGCAAGGTGGCGAAAAACGTGCATATCGAGCGCAATTTCACAAGACAGAAGTTGCAGAGCGGGTACGCGCCCACCACGGCATGCGGCTCGCCGGAAATGTCCGCAGAGCTTTCTGCGCCGGTCTCTGTGGCCGGGCCATAGAGCTTGAGGTTGTAGAGTCGTGCGTGCTCCAAAAGATCGTCTTTTTGCTCGCCGCAGAACGCACACGCGTCCTTTAGGGCCACAGGAACCTCGTCGCCGCGCTTGGCGCCCTTGTAGGTCAATTTGAACGTCTCGTTGACGCCCGCCACGGGCTCGATGATTGCTTTTCCTTCAACCAAAAGCGTCCAGAAGGATTTCCCTTTGGTCCACCGATTCATGAACGTATTTCCGGAAAGCGACGGGATCACGGGAATGCATGGCTCAATCTCCTCGACCCACAACTTGCGGAAGTACTTGAGTGTCTTGAGAGAAGCCAAGTCGAAGGAGAAGTCCTTTTTGATGAGCTGACAAATAAACGCCTTGAACTCGAGCTGGTAGGCGGGTAAATCGAACCGCACAGCGCGGCCGCGCACGCCGTATAGAAGCTGCTGTAGAGCCGGGCTCGCCTCGGCGGTATCTGGCGCGGGGAACTCAAATCGTGCGCTTTCGCCGCGCGGCGTGCCTGACATGGAGGTCGTCTGCTCCTCCATGCGCACAAACAACGCCTTCAAGTCCCGCAACTGCTCCTGCAAGTTCTCAATGATGGCGTCTTTCTCCTGCAACTCCTCGTGCATCTTCCTGTTCTTGAGCTTGTAGTTATACGCCTCGCGGCTCGCATTCAGCACCATTTCGTTTGCCTCATTGAAAAGCGACGCCGTGAGGTCCTCCACCTCGCCTTCCAACTGCTTATTTTTCGCCTCCGCGGCCTGTTTTTCGCGCGTGAGCGTCGCCAAAGTCTCCTGGAGCCTTTCTGCCTCCACACGGGCTTTCTCGTACCCGTTTTCCGCCGGTTCTAGCGCCAAAACTCGGCTTTTTAAGTGCGCATTTTCGCGTCTGAGTTGCACCACGATTTCCTCCAAGTGCAGCAGCTTGGCCACCTCCGTGACCAATTTCGTCGAGAGCTGTGTCACCTCGTCTGCCAACCGCGTATCGAGATCGGGTTCTGTGGCCATTCTGAAGTGTCTTTTGTGGGTCCCGTAAGTAGATAGATTCTTGGGATTCAAGTAGACCAATAGATTATGTTTAAGATCCGAGCAATTAGCTTCAATTCAAGTTTGAGTCTGTTTTCTGTGCAGTAAAAAAAATTCTGGTTGACCTATTCGAGCGTTTCTTCTTCCCTGTCTGCTCAACTGAAAGGCTTATTTGGCTTTTCCTATTCTGGTTGGTATTCTAACACCGGGCCTGATCTGTGAGCCGTGTCCGGCATATAGGCCGTGCCGCGGTCGACGCCGTAAGCAAATTATGCCGATCAAACCAGACTGAATCACCAGCATTTCCCAAGGGTCGCGTGGACTAATCACCGTGTTGGTTTCATGTGTTTTTCTTAATATCTTGAAAGCGATTAAAGTTGATTAGAATCAATTCTTTAACTCATGGGATGTACGGGTTTTTATCGGTGCCTGTTTCAGACATGAATGCTTCAGCTGAAAATCGCTCGCAGCCTAATGGGCTTTGCGGTATGCAGTCGGCATGCGATTGTCTCCAATGACAATGATCATTCTTTTGCAACCTGAAAGACAGTTTCAATTAATGTTGGTTGGAAAATTAAAATAAACTTTGTTTCACAAAAATCAGTACGAGGGCTTGTTTTTCACGCCAAAAGTGCGTTTTTTTAGGAGACGAAATGGGTACTATTTGTATGTCTGCTGTAAAAATGTGACCCTGATGAACAGTTGTTGGTAGATTGTTTCCTTTTTTTTGCTTTTTCTTTTTTTGTTGGCTTGGTTTCTCCAAACAGCATAATTAATCTGAAAAATGAACTAGAGGGCAGCGGAATCAAAAACAAGACAGTGTTTTTCATCTCTGTTTTTCTGTATCTTTGATTTATGAGAAGGATCAATCAGTTTTTGTGCTTTGCATTAGGACAATAAGCTTCTCTATACTTCGGTCAGCATTTTTCAAACTCGATATTCACTTTTCATCTTCGGGAAATAGATCGAGTTTTGACTTTTATACAAAAAAAAACCACACTGTGCTTAGCCAGTTGATAGCCAGTGTCCACATTAGTTGCCAACAACATGCCTAATAAATACTTATCAACTGTATACTTAAAAGCCAATAAATTTAGGAGTAATCTGTATGATGTTCAAATCTAGGTTTTAATTCTATTTTAGATAATAAATTATCTATTTCAAATTTACTAACTGAATAATCTATATCTTTATTAAGTAATTTATCAGACATGTCTTCAATTGAGTACACCAGGCGAAATGTAAGATAACAGGAAAAAATTTCATTCGAAATTCACCGGCGACACGTGATGAGTCAGTAAACAACTGCTACTTGAACTATCATTCTCGAGAGCCCAGCTTTGTTTTGCGAGAATCTTCATTCCAGCGAGACAAAAGTCATTTAAGGACATAATTTCCACCAGAATCAATACGAACATACTTTACAACAAGATACGAGACTTCCGTATATATGGGCCCATTTTCGATACGTAAAAAACCTTCACAAGCGGGTTTCGGTGGAATTGGTCATCTTTTTGTTTTTCATACCTCAAGCAAAATTTTGTCCCGATCAGATAGAATTCTTCCTTCTAGATTTGTTGTATACCCGATTTGCAAGTATGGCTCTTATGGTCCCTAATCAGGTATGGATGAAACAAAAAATAGAATTTGTAGATGAATACACTCAATTTGGCAGAAAGAGAGTTTGTGATCTCATTCCAGATTCTTTTTTTTTCTAAGACCGTTTTTGGCACGCTCAGCCATGCAATACGTCTTTTGTCATTCATTGTATAATTCCGAAGCGTCGCCTTTCCTTTCCTTTCTCTCATTCAAACCTCACCTTTTACAAAGTACTACATTGTCATCCATACTCTTATACCACTCATTTCATCTTTTTCAGGGCATCCACTTGGTCTTTCCACATGCCTCGATTGTAAGCATGAATTGGCGAAAATGTAAATACTCAACTCGGCCCTTGAGCTTTGAATCAGAAACCGAACTTTTGAAAGTCAATGAGTGAACTACAACTTCTCCAAACGAGGGGGAGCTCGGTCTTTCAACAGAACGAAAATTTGCTAAAGTGTATTTATATAGATAAAGACGTGGAACAGACGAACATGAAATGCACATCACATTCTCTACTACACTCATATCAAGAGATGCCGCATGTAAAGATTTCCAAGTTAGGAGAACTGCAACATTTTTCCCTTCAAATATCGATTTCTTCCTCACTGAAAGCCGAGTCGTAGTCGCTATCATCATTGTATTTTTGCCAGTCAAAAGAGTGGACACCATTCTCTTCACTCAAACCAGGACTATGTTTCGGACTCTTTTCAACACGGTGCTTCTCCAAATCTTTCTCATCATACCCCAAAAAGTGTCTTGCGTAGTATTCCACGAAATCGTCAAAATCCTCCAAATCCGCAGTTTTCTCCAAATCCGTTTCGGAAAGTGCCTGTGCCTGTGCCTGGTACATGATTTGCGGGTCCTCGATTACAGCAGAGACTTTCCCCCAGATATCCTTTTGAGTAAAATTCTCGGCAAATTCGCTTGTATCCTCTAATCCGGCAAAAACAGCCGGTTTTGTTTTCGCTTCGGGCTCAAACGCAATATCAATATCATTATTTCCAGACAAATCATCCCCATATCCCTTCCATTCTTGCCTCTGGGACTCTTTGTACATCTGTAGATACTCATCGTCCAAAACACATACATGTTCTTTCCAGTTCTTCTTTACTTGCATATCAGGACATTCCACTAGTTTTGCCCTGGAAGTCGTGTCAGCAAGTCCCACACTGACCAATTTGCTGAGGAGGGTTTCACTGGAGAAGGCATCGCTGGAAACACTTTTTCCCAAAAACAGCGCCAAGCGTTCGGATTCCTTGATATTATCTTTTGCCGCTAGAAAGGCGTTATTGGCGTTGTTTTTTATTGCTAGCGAGACCCATTGCGCTGTGGTCAAACTGCGGGAAAAATGTTTTTCCAGCCCGTTTTTCTCGTCGTTTATATCTGAAATTGCCACTGTGAACGAAATCTCGTCAGCGAGAAGGGCAGAGTCTGGAATCGCACCAAAGTTTACTTGTGTGGGATCAAAATCATCGAAATCAGGACACTCTATCCAGTGAGGATTCTCCAAAACCAAATTTGCAAGTTTTTTCGGAATGTAAACATTGGTTATATCCAGTACATGCTCCATCACATGTGGCTGAGAATCAGATAGAAATAATCTCAATTCTTGTGTGAGGCTAGCAATTTCTGACGCCTGGTTTTTTTCCAAAATCTCCATTGCTTCGTCTAGTGTGACTTCAGGCACATATTCGCCGTGTGGGTTGTCTTCTGTGAATCCTTTTTTGATGAGGAAAACGGTACCATTTTTGAGCCAAAGCCGATTGATACATAGCTCCGAGTTTAATTGGCTAGGAGTGAGGAAATCGCGTCGAAACGCATCATGCTCTAGCGTATCCCAGATATGTATCCAAAAAGGTAATTTTAGAGACAAAATGGCCATTAAATATGTGAAGTATTTCTGCTGGATGGCTGTGCGATACTCCATCTCAAGCACGATAAATGCATGGGGAGTATGGCCTTGATACAATTCCAGGACATGTAAAAAAACTCTGTGAGGATTAAAATAATTGATTTTTTTCACGAAATGGTGTATTTTGAGAAAATCGAGGCCCTGGCCCCAGACTATAGCGAAGCATCTTCGTCCATATGCTAGCAAAGAGTATTCGTCTCGTGATGAGACTAGGTGATGAGGGTTGATTTTCATAGAGTCATATATTCAGGGAATTTTGTACGATTTTGTTGGAGTTGGCGCTTACCACGACCCGCACGACTTCGGCTAGGCAAGTAATTCAAGTGATTTTTGCTTTAGGTAGCATTTTAGTTTCAATATCGTCACTTTGAATTTTCGCTTGTGATGGAGAGTCACGTGATGCGTTTTTGCGATAAGCCGCAACGCGTCGCGCTCTCCGTTTATCGGCTGACGGATGCAGCGCCCCGCAGACAGAGAATAAAGTCCCTTTTTGGGCCACGCAAAAGTACACCGGTGAGTCAAATGGGGAAATAAGAGGGGAAAAATCGAGACAAAATAAAGGAAAGAAGACGGACACGCGTGTAGTGCTCAAACCGACAATTTCTTTGTGATCAGCACTTGCAGCCACTCAATTTGTGTCTCACCCTTTCAAACAATGGATTATCCAGATGTTCCGGCTGAGCCGCACACGTTATCATCGCTACCTTTAGAAATCAGACTCAATATCGCTAGTTGCCTCAACCAAATAGATGCTTTGAGCCTAGCAAAAACGGGAAAGGCCTTGTATGATCCATGTTTGCAAAGAATATACGAATTTGTGGTGGTGGATGCCTACTACACGCAATTTAGCACCGAGTACAGCCTATATCTCACATACATTAATCTGCTGTACAGCCTCAAGCAGTATTTCAAAGCTTTAGGACGCTCGAAAACCAGGTTTCTCCACGTGATGTGTCTTCCCGACCTGACAAACATCTACAATGTCGAGATTCAGGAATTTATGACTCATTTTATTAGCGGGTTGGTCAATTTGCGAGACCTTGTATGGCAATGCGAGAATTTCACTCTTGAACAGCTCTATAACTTGCCGAATCCGCATCTTTTGAAGAGTTTAAGGGTGAATATTAGTCATGCCAGTTTGGCTTCGAGATTAGAGCAAAGCTTTGGGTTTCAGAATCTTCGCAACTTACAAATCAGGCCTTTTGCTAATCAGAAGAGGCTAGTCGATTTGTTGGGCTGTATTTTGAAAGGCAAAAATGAGCTAGATTTGTTGGATATGGCACGCTTTGATAGCGACTCACCCGCGTTGATTCCAGCGCGTGAAATCAACAATTTGGGCCAGAGTATCGAAGATCTGGAACCTATGCTGGCAGATATTGAGACTAACACACTCGATGTTGTCGTGAAGTCTAACTTTGCAGGCAATTTTAGACACTTAAGCGAGCTATGTCTCAACTCGATCTTGGTGAGTGAACACGACGCGATCCTGCTTAAAGAAACAGTGCATCTTCCACATTTGACCACGTTGAAGCTCAAGAATATTGCCGAGTTTGGATTTTCAAGCGACCGTACACCAACAGAAGGGTTTTTGGGGCTTTTATCGCCGCATCTAATCAACTTGGCACATCTACACCTAGACTACCGCGAAACAGGTAGAGACACCATTGTTGACTTTCTTCAAAACGTACCTTTCTTAAAAAGTCTAGATCTCACTGTGCGAATGAATGCATATAAGAAAAGGTACGTTGACGAAACACAACTATACAGTGAGATCGGCACGGCAATCTCGGCCCAAAGGAACTTGAAAACACTTTCGATCGAGTTGCGCAGAGAGCATTCTTTTTGTGAAATCGTGATGCCTACGCCCCAAGTGATGCTCACAGGACTAGCATATGTGACCAAACTCAAAAGTTTGCGGCTCGCTTGTGTGGAGATGCACGCCCATGAGGCCTTTAATAAGAGTGTGCTGCGGCTAAAAGATTTGAGGTTTTTGCATGTTTTCGGCGTAAACACTGTTCCGAATTTGGGCCTTGGAATGGTGCACCCAAACATCTATGATGAGTGGTTCAAGGTGCTGCATTTCGCGCAGGAGTATTTGCAGATACAGCGTCAACTCAGGTACGTGCGGATCAACGAGTGTGTGTTTGAGAGTGATGGTGATCTTGTACACCCACGTGATACGATTGACCGCTGGTTTGAGAATATTGTGAGAGTGTGATGGGAGTATTGCCCGCTCCCAAATGTTAGGGTCGTCGAGTAAGGGAACACGTGGTACGTCCAAATACGACTAGAATTCATACAAAAAAGACGTGTGATTGTTTTGGTTGGTTTTTCGAATGTTTTGGGACAAAATGAACCCTTTTTCCCAAGAAATGGTTTACAATTTGTCAAAGTCAATTACGCTACAGTGGTTGCTTGTTTGAAAGGGCGACTATTTATAATTTTAGCTTGACAAGGCTCGGCAGAGCTTGCCAAGGCTTGGCAAAGAAGAGGAGTGTATGTAAGAGACTTTACTGGTTAAGCCAGCAACACTCGATACGTAAATCACCAGCGTGCGACTGCACGCGTGGTATCGAGTTGAGCAAGGCGGAACCAGAGAAGACCGATTATAGTGCGAAGCACTATATAGGGACCCTGACAAAAACAGCCGTTTGCTAGAACACCCCATTTGCCAGCCTGCTAGAGCGTGTACTTCAAATTCAGAATTTATATAGCTGAGGGCAAAATCTCTTGCATGTGCTGTTCTTGAAGAAAGCGCTACCGGATAATCTATGCAATTTACTTGGTGGAGGTGGAATCCACATTCAGATACGAGCTTTCTGAACAACCAATAACCAGGAGAAGGAAAACGAGAAACCGCAGGTTGATTTTTGGTGGCCCGGTCAATATTTGAAGATTTCTGGAAGATTATGAACTTTTCGGAGTTTTCGAAGTCGTAATAGCCACAAATGAGTATCACTTCTTTGCCCTAGTGCTTCAGTGACGTCTAGAACATGTTCAAACACAGATGAATGTGCGATTTCACATTCTCAAATGACTAGAAGAAGATGTGACTGAAAAATAAAAAAGTTTGCTCATCATTCAAAAAGGGCATTTGTCTCGATTCTAGAGAACACGAACAAAGCCGTCATGTGGTCTGTCTATTCTCACCCACGTGATGCAATAGTCCGAATTGTGTATAGGGAGTTGCCCAATTGCCAGATAGAAGACGCCTATTTATGTTTTTCCTGTTTAAATCATTCATTGCCAAACTTCAAAATCTGGAGGTTATCTTCTCCCCCGTTATCCCTTGTTCATTATGATTTAGGGATTGGGATTCCAGGTCAACCAGTAAGCACACCAATCAAAACCCATCTTTCAATGGAGAGGACCAGTCCCAGTCCGTGTCAGGTCACCGAAACCTTTCGCATCCTCGTGTAATACTTACATTTTCTTGCGATACTCAACATCCATCCTCTTTAGTATCTTATCGAAAGAGCTATAGCCAATCCCGAGGTGGTGCGAGTGTCAGGCACATATGTCACACATCTGATGCTACGCAAGACTGGATGACTGAATTGACCAGGTATTGGGCTGACCTATGCTTCAGGCAAATAAAAATGAAGCAAGCCTTCTTATTACATTGAGCCGTAATTAAGCGTCAATGACTAGATTAGGAAAGAGGGGGGAACCTCCATGTTAAAGGCTGGCGCGCATCACGAATCTCCGCTCACCCGAAATTCGTGTACGCGCCGCACGAAGTTCGAACCCATCGCATGCAGAGCAAAGTGCAGGAGCATAAAAAAATATTACACGGTCAATCAAGTTGAAAAAAAAGCGTTTCATTCGTTATTCGTTATCTATAAATTAAGGTGAAATGAAGTCTTTTCGTTGCGTAGCTCATTAGTGGCAAAGCACATCAGTGTCTTTCCATTGTTTCGAAAACTTTCGTTCAGATTTAGTTGCTCTTGAACCCAAAGCCGAAAAAGTTACCGAAAAAGGTCGTCTCGTACTTTGGAGTGAACTTAACGGTGTTCAGTCTGATCTCAGCCATGATCTGGGCCTCTTTTTCCTGAGCGGTCATCTTTGTTGGGTTCATTGTGAGTGTTGAGGGAATAGTTTTATCAAGTATGTTGTTTTGTTTATTAAATTGGAGGGTAGACAGCGAAAAACACGTATTTATAACAAAAACTGAGTCATTGCACTGCCGCGCCGGATTAATACTCGGAACCCGCTTCAATAATCGCGGCGCGCCTTAGTCACCCTTACTGTGCAGGCTTGGTGGGGGTGCGCGGAGACTCGGACTTCCTTATTGCTGGAATAACAATTTGATGAATGTTTGAAAAATTGTAGTTATGGGTATGAATCGAGAGCTGAAATATGTCTCAGTATTACTGTGCCCAATTCTGCCCTCATATTTCTTGTCTGTGATGAGGAAATCGCGTGGACACGTTGAGTGACCTTGTTGCCTCCGAACGCACATTATATGCACTACCGACAGAAACTCGCGCCCGAGAACGGACTAGCGGCGCCCACGGCCATCAGTGGCTCCAGCAAAAGAAAATAACGGCTCCGAGTCATGCGGGCAACAACGGCCAATTGCGGCAAGCTAATACAGGTGCCACATACAAAAAAGAAAAGAGAAGAAAAGTCGCCTAAGTTCCAGGAAAAGAAACAAACATGGTTAATCGTGTATTAAGCGAGTAATTTTGTTCCTTTCATCTCTTCGATAAAAATATTCTAATTTTCTCATGCTGAATTTTTTTTGGTTTTTCAATTAGTACTTCATCAGCCTATCGAGTTTCCCATTTGCTCTCAGGATTGCGGCCCTCATACACATACATACAGACCGCAATTGCGGGCTTCCGCCACAGAGAACGAAATGGAATCTGGCACTAAAATTGTCCCCACCTGCCAAAAGCTTATTCATTAGCTCGACTCAGCGAAAGTCAGGTTCGCTTAAAATTTATCGCCTTGAATTTCGAATCGTAACAATCTAAGCCTAGGGCATTACGAATTGTGCGATTTTATATGGCTTTTTTCTGGCAAATTGTATGCGTGCCTAATATTTGTGTGGACTGATTTATACGTATCAAACCCGAATTCTCTTTTTTTTTTTTTTTGTTTGGCTTTTAACCACTGATTCAGGCTTGGGAGACAGAGATGTTTTTTTTTTTGCCCTCCGAACAACTACACATGAATATATATGAAATCCCCATATGTCGCCACCTGAATTATGAGGTTCTTATAGATATAGGTGAATTGTTTGTTGGTATTTCACCAAGCAAAAATAGACTTCTCTAAGTTTCAGGGAAAAAAAAAAAAAAAACAGAACAGAAACGAAAAATAATACAAAAAAAAAAATGACGAAGTCACCAAATTTGCGCTGGAGCCCAGATTCTGGAATCCGTTACTTCCTCGTGGAGACTTCTACAGAAATGATAAATAAATTAAGCTGAAGAATGCCATAGAACATGCATCGAAAAGTCAGAGCCAAAAATACTCGCTCTGTTCTCAAAAGATCTAGCCAGGTTTTTTTTTCTTGACCGAGATCCTCATAAACAGGTTTCGGTGTAGCTCAATTCGTTGAAGAGCAAGAAG
>JAKTVE010002411.1:0-16713 GCA_030557065.1 Metschnikowia rubicola | reverse complement strand
ACCATATAATGTTTTATTTAGCTTTAAATTTCGGATCAGTAAGTTATATTTTATATATTATTATAGCTGATTTCAAAGATAATAAATTTGCGTATACATATCTTTCATTGTCTAGAATCCGGGTAGCAGGTTGCGCTTCACCAATTAGAGACCACACCGCCACATCCCGAGGAGTCTAGTCAGTCCGTGAAGAAAGGCACGTCTTTGGAGCGTCTTGTCGTTCCATTTTCCGTATACCTGGTCCGACTCGACCCTCGCATGACGTCCTTCGTAACAAATGTGTCTGCGCAGATTTCAGAATGCGTCCTGATAAAGTAGTCGTTGGTATGAGTCAATCATCTCTCACGAGGTGACTATATTGCCGACTATATTTGAGTTTTGTTTTTGCATCAAAAAGTCGAGATTTCGAAAAGCTTAATCCTTCATCAAATCCCCCTTCCAAGCTTCTATCTCTCTTATTCGTGTTTATCATCCACCTTGAGAATTCTTGTGAATCACTACTTGGATAAATGCTGTAGCCCATACTTCTGCCGAGTATATTTGAAACAATTCAATTGTGTAACAATCATACAGCGTGCTTACGGCCGGCTTTCTGGCGTAGGTCATTATGTTTTTTGGCATTTACTGCATTTGGAAAACAAAGAAATAAACCCTTATATTCATGCCTTTTCTTTGCTCTCCAATATAGTGTCAAGTGGTCTCTCTGCAGAAACCAGGTGTCCGTCATAGTACCTCAAGTCACCCAATTGAGCCGAGACTTGGCTTCTTACAGCGTGTAGCTGTTCCGGGTGCGAGTTCTGCCATTCTCTCAATTTATGAGTTTGTCCTGATAAGTCCCAGTAGATGCCACGAAACGTAGTGTAACAGCCCTCACGGCCCTCCCACAAGGGGCCCAACACAACAACAAAGGCGGCCAAAAACGTCCATATAAACAACACCGCAATCCACCCAGTGAAGAACTTTTTGCTGAAAACATAGCCGCTGCCGTACATTGGTATGGGCCACAATAATATCAAGCAGACCGTCAAAAACCCGCAAATACTGAGAGATACTTTGAACGCCTTGTTCAACCTGGCGCTCTCCGACCCAAGGTCTTTTTCTTGAGTTAAGGCTATTTCCTGGGCGGCAATTATGATCTTGGACTTTTTCGGTGCGAGAGTTTCTGGATCCAGCAAATGAGGTGTCTCTGCCTCCATCAATTCCTCGTCTTCACATACGCGTGTGATTGTTTTGAGAATATTCCAGTCGAAATTTTGCCGCTTGAACAATAACGTAAGCACGGGAACAATCACAGCCGGAGACAACAACGCCACGACGTTGCCTGTCATCATAGAGTCGTCCAGGAACGTGGTGTTGACGTTGACGGCGCCGTATTTGGATTTGGTGCACACTAGCCACAGCAAGATAGCCAAGGCGGTGGCGATTGGGGGCGTGAACGTTGCGGCGGTCCAGTTTTGGTCTTTTGAAAGTAGTGTTAGCGCAGAGGGGAGCACTGCGCCGCCAATGATGACCCCCATTAGCTCATATAAGTAGCCCATAGAGATCCCAGCATAGTATAAACCAATTGCAAACGCCGCCATTGCGTATGCGAACACAATCACCGACGCATGTGACATGAGTATGAGTTTCTTTCCGGAAGCCTTGGGGTCAATGTACGTCCTGAAAATGTCGTACGTGAAGATGGAAGAAACGGCAATGAACTCGGCAGACATGGCCGACGTGACTGCCATGAACACCAACAAAAGACTCATCACTGCGCCGTTTCTGCCTAAAAGGGCAACTGCTGCATTGGGCAACACGAGCCCGGCGCTAACTTCGGCCGATGTCATCTTGCTCGGGTAGGTCGGCCATGCAGGGGTATTCTCCAAAGCCAACGCAGCCAATCCCATGGTAGTGGCGATAAACATCGGGACGGCAAACTAAGCCAAGCCGCCCATCACATAGCCCGGCAAAGTCGCGACTGGATCGGACGCAAATGCCTTGTTGAAGTAGCCGTTATCCAAAAACACCGTGCCGAAACTCCCCACTATCGTAATGACAAAGAACACTCCGCCAGAATGCGAGCTGATGGTCAAGTAAGAGCCGCCAGCGTTGCCCTGTCTCGGCTGGCTTTTCGCAAGATCCGTGACGATTTCCCAGACAGCACCTGGCGAGCCTAAACTGTCGGAAACAGCAAATACATTAAACCCAAACACGAGCAAAATCACCAAAATCACCACTGTGTGGGCGTAATCGGTCAAAAACGTGGCTTTTATACCACCAAAAATCGTATATATAACAACGCCGAGCGGCAACAACAAACACGCAGCCACAACATTCATCCCAGTGAGGTCATGCACGACGGCCGAGCCGCCAGTCAAGAGCATCGCGGTGACCAATACATTGGTGGCAAATCCCCAGAAACAGTACACGCCATGCGTGATGCTGCCATACCGTTTATGCACTATTTCCAAATACGTGTGTGCAAACGGGGCTCTTTCCTTGCCTTTTATGGCCAAACACGAAAACAACACGATTTGCACGGTGGCCCCGGCAGCGTAATATAATGCGCCGGAAACACCGTTCGTATAGACCTGCACAGTGGACGTCAAAAGCGTGGCTGCCCAAGTCCACGAGGACACCACCGCCGAGGAAAGAAGAAATTTTTTGACGGACCTACCGGCGGTAGCAAATTCCTCGGCAGTCATGATTTCTTTTTTATACCGCTTCAAGCAAAATGTCGTGAGTACCATACCGGCTGCGAAAACTGCACCGAGCCCGACAATCACAGCGTAGCCTGCCGCCTGTGGAAGGGCAACATATTGAGTAGACGAGGACATTTAGTGATTTTGCTCTCAAAAATTGCTAAAATCGACAAATTGAAGGCCAAATCTCGAGACATATATATATACTGGGGAATGTAAGGGCAGATACAAAATCGGGCAAACCGAGTGCATGCATTGTGCAGGCGAATCTCTTATCTGATCCCCAATTAGCGCGTAAACTTGCTGCGTTAAGCAGGCACGACATCGTTATATGCCGTCTTCGAAGAATTGTCACCTCGATGAAGCCCTTATCTTGAAAGGCAAGAGCACGCTCGAGTTTCAGGTACGAATTCGGTGAAGGCGACAGGATATCTTGTCTTTATTCTGAGCCTCGTTCAGAGATGTGCATAACTAAAATTCGTTTTTGTCATTGTAAGTTTTTTTCCTAATTTGAAGGCTACTTAGCCAGGGCCATGCGACGTGATAGATGGTATTCAGCTTGGCGATAAATACACTGGGGAAGTTTCTTTGTATGTTTTCATCTACACACCAATTTATTTCGCAAGAATAGATGTTTCGAAACAGGTCTTAAAACGAAAAGTCGACCCAAATACCCTATCTTTACTTATGTAGGTCATTTACGTAATGTTCCTTCTATGGGTTATGTACTGCCGACGAGCGTCAGTGTACCGGTGCAATCCAAGAGAATAAGCTCTACGATCCTCACCACAAAATAGCCAGACTACGTGATCTTTAAAAGGGTATCCTCATTGCACTGAAGTGCATTCTCATGAGAAGTAAAAGCATGATGCGATAATGTGCCGGCATGCAAGTGGACTGGTGAGTGTGTATCATTTCATGAGTGACTGCAAAAAAAATGCATCTTCTCCTTTTTTCTTTCCCCTTGCTTGACAAATTTGTCTGAAGACTGAAAGAAGAAAAAGGCGAAGCAATTTTATCAAAAATCAAAAAATTGCCCCGATTCATAGTATATCTTAGATACAATTGAAGAATTATTGAAACCATCTGTCGTTAGAAAATTTATGGAAATGGCGCTCATGATTAGTTCACAATTCACCACCTGTTTACTTTGACCCTAATGATTTGTGTTTGAAAGCGTTTCAGAGTCAGGCATATTATTCAAGGCTTATTCCACAATGTACTGCAGACCCTTCACCTGCTTGGCAATGTTTTGAGAATGACCCACAAACGATCACACCTTTTCTCACTCAGCGATTTGCCTTGATATTTAGGGCTGCATTGTGTTCTATTCACGCTCTCTTGGTCCACGTATCAGGGTAGCAAAAAGCAAATTGATGACCACAGCTTGTCAATCAGATACACTGAGGAATGGACATGGAATTCTTGCGTCTCTCTCCCAAACGTCGGAGTGAATGTGTGGATTGAGTCCGGAAGCGACCTACATAAGAATCACTGAGGCTATGTCAGTATGAAATTCTCAGCAAATTGCCCTTTTTCATGACTAATTGCCTTTCAATCTGCATTGTAGAAAACAATCTCTCACAAAAAGTGCAAGCTTTTCATACCACATATGCGGAGGGAGCGACGTCTACGTTGAAACGTAGCTTCAATTCCTTCGCTAGGTAAAACAATTGAAAAATTGCATATTAAGGTCAAATACATCCAGAAATTTGCAAATCAGCCAACGCCTTGTTTCACTCACTCAAAAGCGTGACAACAACGCGTATATAAATACTGTATCAGCGGGCTCAGTTCTTATGTACATATTTATCACCCTGTCCACGTCTCACAGATGAAACTTTTCTTCTTTCTCTTTGTGAGGCTGATTTTTCTTCTTTTGGTGGTGGCAGAGCTTCCTGACGTTCGTGATTTCTGTACAGGCTTTGTTTTACCTCGTGTTGTAACAAACTTGAACAAAAGAGAAATTTATTCTGAAACAGACCTGAAACAAGAGGAATTTGGTAGTGTGAGCACTGAGAGGGAGTGGCCCATACCCAGGTATCTTTCCCGCCATAACATTACACTAGAAGCAGAGCAGCTGCTTGAACTACTAGCCCAACAACTAGCCACATTCGTGCATGAATTTGATTTTGATGCAGCACAATTCGAAACACAGGCCCTGATTCTACGGCGCAAAGTGGCCGGCCTCACTAGCTGGGTAGAGGTCATGTTCCTGAAAAATCGGCAGATCATGGCCCGGCTTGAGTTTTTGCATCGCTTGTTTTGTACTTTAAACAGTTCTGCAGCCTATTTGCTCTATTTCACCAGTGAAAGACCCGAACAGCAGCTTTTGCGCAGTCTCATTCAGCTCAATGTGCGTTTATTATCACTATACAACTTCAGGGGCGAGCCAGATTTACTGATTCCTAGGTTTGCAGAATACGTAACGACGTATTCGCGTCGTTTGGACATTTGGGATGATATGAATGACAAGTTGCAAGCCGTTCCAGTGAGTGTGAGAATCATGGTCAAGGCGCAATTTGACGATTCTAGGGCCATTCTACAACACCTTGCTTCTTACATTCCAAAAGAATTAAATTGAGCACGGAAAATTTCTGGCCAAAGGAAGTAAGAGCTAGAGCATGCTGATTTCTTGGTCTAATTATCTTCAGGAATAACAAAAAATTTGTATTGCATGACCTCGCCCTGATGCGTCACCTCGCTCTGATTGATCACGTCATGTGTTTCAAATTCACACACATTGTATGACCGTACAATGCATACCCAATTGCTACGTAAAACAAAACGATGACCGATCGATGCATGGATGTCAAGAAAAGCAATACGCGTTCTGCTGCAGAAACAGTCATTGGCTTTGAACCATAGAAGGATACCGGAAACCTCAATTAATCTGGCATTTCATGAGCTAGAGCGAGTGACATATAATAATGAGGTGGGTCAGAAAGCAACACACGAACGAAATTCATTAATCCCGAAATACGTGTGAATTTCCATAAATATAAAATTTTCCGCTGGGTAATGACCTCATAATTCATATCGCACTTGCAAACCAAGTTTTCCAGCATAGTACGGTAAAACCAAAAATACAATTATAAACAAACAACCGAGGGTTTCACTACTATATAGAACTATATGAACTTCAAGATCTCAGAGCCATTCTTGCCCTACCCGCCTGACCAAACATGGTCATTAATCAGTCACCTAAAATTAGTAAGAGTGTGTAGGTCATAAGAGAAACTGCCACCAAACCACCAAGCAACTCGACATCGCCATTATATAAACAAGGTATTCCTCGAGATCACATCAGACTCTCGCGGGATTTCCCTGACGGTTCCAAATAGGATTTTAATTCATGAGATTATTCGACTTTTCCCTCTCAG
The DNA here is from genome assembly GCA_030557065.1 of Metschnikowia rubicola. Taxonomy (NCBI): domain Eukaryota; kingdom Fungi; phylum Ascomycota; class Pichiomycetes; order Serinales; family Metschnikowiaceae; genus Metschnikowia; species Metschnikowia rubicola. The sequence continues at coordinate 10,646 of JAKTVE010002411.1, read as the reverse complement.
CGGCTTTGACTACAGCTCTTAGCGTGTCCAATATCAATTCTCAAGGCATGCCGCTTCATGCCGAATCACTGGAAGGCCTAGGCCTAGTTACAAGAAAATATGTCGATAAATCAGCTCTTCAACTCGCTGACGTGCGTGAGAGGCATGATAAGCAACGCATTTCACAAACGGAAATCCCGCCTCCGCTAGTACAAGACTGGATCGAGCTGTTCATTCACCGCCTCAAGGCTTTTGTGATCTCTTTCAAGTTTCAACATACAGAATTCGACAAACACCTTCTGGAACTCACCAGCGAGTTATCTGCTCTTGAGTTTGTGATTGGTCGCATGCGTACTCCTAATGGCCCATTGGAGAGTAGGCTACGGTTCGCCAGGTACTTGTTCAACGTGATGCAGAATGCTTCACACATATTGCAGCGGTATAGCCTGTCTGCCATGGAACAGAGCTTAGTCCGTGAAGTTGTGCATTTGAACGTGGCGCTTTTGACCATACCTGGGTTCCATGGGTTTTTGGAGCCACAGCATCTACGCCTTGCCACGTTGCAAAAGTTTACTCGTTTATTACTTTATTGGGAAGAAGCCCTCTTGAGCTTGCTGGACGTTTCTACCGCAGCACGGCAGATTTTTGAGGCCCATGCGGCTGTGGCAAAACATGCTCTCGAGGTGATGATATGCCATCTTTCCGTTGTTGAGGACGATGTTTTTAGAATTCGGTAGAAGGGTTTAGCGGGGCTTATTATGTCGTTCAAAAGTCATGGTCGTGGATTGAGATGAGCGTTCAGAAGTAATTGGCTGGAAAATATGTGTTTATTTGGACTGACTTTGGAAACACCATACAGCTTTTGGTTTGAGCAAGAGGGTGCACAGGCCGTCTATTCCAGCTAACGCATATATGAAGCTGAAACTAAAATCTTGGCCGGTTCTCCAAAATGAATTTGGATTTTTTTTTTTCTGACCAAGAAATTCATGAGCGCTTTACACTGTGATAGGTTGATTTGGCAACGCGATTGCCAGTAAGTATCAGGTTTATTTTTCTGCATAGATTTTGAGTTTCTTCTCTATTTGCTTCTTCAATTATCATTAGTTGTTCTCTACAGTTCAAAAAAAGCATTGAAACAACCCTTCCACATGAAAATCAACTTGCCCTTAATTTTATGCAGCATTAGGTGGTGAAAGTAGAGAGAGTGGCTTTGATCATATATGTTTTTGCCTCAATTTCTGGTCTCTTCTCGACTTCTTGTCTGATTCTTCCGGTCAAGAACCGGGAAACTGGAGTCATCAGAATCTTGGCTACCACCTTTCGAAGGGTAGATCTATCTAAATACATTAGAGCTTTTTAGCAGAAATCATACAAGACAGCGATTCTGACAAAGGTAAACTTTATGTGCACAACCAAAACAGTGAAAAGAAAAAAATGAAAAATGAAAGCAAACATGCACTGTTGACTCTATCAAGTAGACGCCGAAGTTCGCGAACGACTCATTTTGCGGCCAACTTCCAAGCATTAGGCCACGGGCGATAAGTATTTCACAGGGTTCAGTAATTTGCACTCACATACGATTATTGTCTTGTCTTTTTTCCTTCTCATATTCAGAAAAAAAAAACCACTGATATAAGAGAATATGCAATTATTGCTTCTTTCAAAAAATTCTTTCTCACGATTCCGTGCTAACGCATGCCACGGACAGATACAGTGTGCAAGCAGAATCCATATGTAAAACTTCCGTGAGTATCAAGATTCAGAAGGTAAAAGCTTAAAAAGAAAACTCATTGGCGATTATTCATACAGGCGTTGTTTACTTTTATGCATAGAGTGCACACTAGATTCGGAAATGGCCCGGTGAATTAGTCTCAATCACTCACCGTTATCAGAGATGCCACGCCGGCAATTCCGCGGCCCGCCCGGCGCGCGCATTTGTTCAGACATATATAAACCGATCTTTTCGACCATATATCGATTTTTTGTTAAATCGGAAGCTTGGGAAAATCATCCATTCTCACGCTGCATAGTCTTTTCTAACATCATCTACAAAACCGCAACTTTATCACTTGTTTTTCCCCGCTTTTGACCATGTCCATGAGCGAAGAAGAAAAGTACCAGATCGATGAATTGGTGACCCAATGGCTTGCCGTGGATATCGATGAGGAGCTGAGGCACGAGATCGAAAACTTGCAGAAATGGGGCGACTACCGTGTGCTAAGCTCGAAAATGAGCCCACGCATCGCATTCGGCACCGCGGGGCTCCGGTCCTCGATGGAGCCTGGGTTCGCCCACATGAATGACGTCACTATCTTACAGGCATCACAAGGGCTCGTCAAATACATCTTGCAGGACAAAAACGGCAAAAAAACCGGTGAAACTCCATCCATTGTGATCGGGTACGACCATAGGCACCATTCGCAGAGATTTGCCGAGATCACTGCCAGTGTGGCTGTTGCCAGTGGGTTGACTGTATACTACCTCGGGTCGGTGGATAACCTCTCGGAAGAATCCATGAAAGGCCCTGGAAATATTGTTCAATCAGAATCAGATTCTGCTCAGGACTCTAACTCCAGTGCTCAAAATGGTGAAACCCACAAAAATTCTAAGATAGACAGGCTGTATGTGCACACTCCAATGGTGCCTTTTGGCATAGACCACTATGGCGCATCTGCAGGTGTAATGGTGACCGCTTCCCACAATCCGGCAAGGGATAACGGGTACAAAGTGTACTACGGCAACGGATGCCAGATCATCCCACCGCACGATTCGGGAATCGCAAAATCCATCGACGAGAATTTGCGGCCCTGGCTCGCCAAGAATGTGTGGTATATCAGGGGCAACTTTGCCGCTGCAGGGCGGAAGGGGCAATTGATCCCTGTGAAAAACGAACTCACGCTGGCGTATGTTGCTGCTGTCATGACCAAACTCGTCAAGAGCCCCAAAGTATCGTTCGATTTCGTGTACACACCAATGCACGGTGTGGGCGGCGAAATCTTTGGCCGGATCTGTGATCGCATGCTGGTGAAGTACGCAATTGTACCGGAACAAGCGCATCCAGACCCCGAATTCCCAACAGTCCGGTTCCCAAATCCAGAAGAGGCTGGCGCGCTCGACTTGGCCATTGCGCAAGCGAAAAAAGCCGGGTACAAGTTAGTGGTGGCGAACGATCCAGACGCAGACCGCTTTTCTGTTGCAGTCGAGACGAAAGAGCGTGCCTGGCGGCAGTTGACGGGCAACGAGATCGGGGTTTTGTTTGCAGCATATGTTCTTGAAGAACTTACGAAGCCAGAGGATATGAGTAAGACGTATCTCTTGAATTCGACCGTCTCGTCACAGCTTCTTCGTCTGATGGCAGAGAAGTTAGGGTGCCATTTCCAAGATACTTTGACAGGGTTCAAGTGGATTGGTAATAAGGCGATTGACCTAAAGAAGGACGGCTTTAATGTGCCCTTTGGCTATGAAGAGGCAATAGGATATATGTTCTCGCTTGTGAATGACAAGGACGGGATCTCGGCTAGCGTGATGTGGATGCAACTCTACGAGAAATGGTTCTCAACTGGTGAGTTGGACCCGCTTGACAAACTTGAGGAGATTTATGCAAGGTATGGCTGGTTCAAAGAGTGCAATGGCTACTATAAGCTAGACGATTTACAGAAAACGGCCAAGATTTTCAAGGACACGATTCGCGCCACGTACGATGCTGCAACGGAACACCCTAGTGAGATTGGCGATTTCGCCGTTTTCGAATGGCGTGATCTTACCATTGGCTATGACTCGGCTGCAACAGACCACAAGCCATTGCTCCCAACAGACCCTAGCTCGCAAATGATTACGGCCATTTTACAACTCAAGGAAAACGGGGCAAGTGCAAGCGACAAAGTGAGATTTACGTGCCGTGGCTCGGGCACAGAGCCAAAATTGAAGGTTTATATTGAAGGCATGTCACGTGACTCCGAGGCAAAGGCGGTCCATTTGGCCAGAAAGTGCTGGGACACGCTACGAGACGAGTGGTTCAGGCCACAGGAAAATGGCCTTGTTGAAGTTGTTTGAAATATATAGAGGGTATGGAGCTATTATGAATAGAGCTAATAAAGACATTAGAACTTCTTTCTAGGTTTGATGAAGCAAGACAGATAGAGACATGAAGGATATTTGATGGATGACTTGCAAATGAGCTAGCAGCTATGTCTGTCTTTTTTCTGCCATTTTTTTCATTGGCTGACTTGAGATCAAAACACTTGAATGTCTCGCAAATCGAAAATTCAAATCCCAAAGCATGAACGAAGTGAACCTCTGGCTATAGCCACGTAGATTTTTCCGTTCTATGGTATTTTGACTTTTTTGTTTTCAATCCCTACATCGTTTCGAGTAGCCAAACAAATTCAGCCTGGATTGAAGTAGATGGATTTGGGAATCAATAGACAAATTCTGGATAATTATCAAATAATCTCAGCCCATAGCAGGTGCTTTGGTGGTATCTAAGTTTCAATAGTGGACACAACGTTTCTTCAAGTACAGGGTCTTTTCATTTTCAAATTTACAATCATTCTCAAGTCTCGATAACTTGCCAACCACTTTTCATGACTACCTAGCTAAAATATTAGCGTGTTGAAATGGATTCGTGTGGAGATAACGAGTCTCAACGTAAAGCTGGCCATGATAGCCTTATACTACTTCACAACATAGTATGAAACAGTTCATGGTAACCAATTTGTTTAGAAAGTTATCGTTTCACACAGTCGGTTTTACTCAAATATGCTAGAGTTCGCAATGTATTGGACAAAGTTCTAGAGTTTTGTTTTGTTTTTACACCAATAGGTTCCAAATGAGAGGGTTTCGTTATGGTGCTGATGAAGACCCACCTCGACTTCCCACAACAATAATGACGCCATCATTGTGCTTTGAGAATTTCACTAGTCTCATTGGTTAGAAGAAGGATAAAATTAGCTTATTGTTACTCTGATTGCTTTTTCATCTCCCACCAAGGCAATTCCTGGTGCCATCCATTGTTCTGAAGAAATCAGTGCAGGATGCGTCTCCAATGCCCGTTTTCTGAATTTAGAAAAACGTATTTTTCTACATCGTGCAAATAAAAAAGATTAGCCCCCGGTAAGCTCCTTCAGGCGTCGGAAAGACGATCATGGAGTCAGCACGAATGGTTTGCGCCTCGGTGTACCATATATGCTAACCAAAGAAGAATCTGGCTGCACCCGGATTTGACAAAATTTCCAACCGCAAGGTTTCATGAATGCATACATTAAATTTTCAAACTGGTCAGCGGCTATTGTCTGTATGCATGGCTGACAAATTCATCTTATCATTTAAACCCCACCTGTCTCGCTGTGTCACCGGTCCCAGGAGGTATTAATGAGAGAGATATACCTGACACGTAAGTGCCAGGCTGGAATTAATCAAGAGCTTTATCCTTACTTGGTGCATCGAATCGATTGATGGAATGGTCACATTACAGATTTTTTAATACATCGTCTAGCATCTTACTGAAAGTTTCATGAAAGCTTTATGGGGTCCCAATGATGACCGTGGCGTGTTGAAAAGCCGAAAATCATCAAGAACAAATTGAAGAAGCATTTTTGACGCTCGAAAACTCAAATACGCATATTTAAGCATCCTTTGAAGACTTGTGCCAACAAGGCACCATGAGAAAGAAACCCCTTGATTTATCGCCATTAAGGAAAATGGCTCGCCTATGACAAAAATCAAGTTTTTTTGGTCGAATTCTGTTAGATTACAACACCATATGGATAAACGGGTAAAGGAAGCCTTGATGGGACAACTTACGATGATGGTATGGTGTGCAGCCTGCCGCTTCGTGACCCTCGTTGTTGTCTCAAGTCTCACCATCACTTAAAGAAGTTTGAAAAGGCAACACAGTCGAAAGAAAAAACGCAATCCTAAAAAAAAATCAGGGTTCTTTTCTACTAGCTCGTGCCAAGCTTCAAGTTATCCATGGAAAAGTAGTAATTACTGATGAATTACCAGCCCCCTCCCTGATCATGCAAGCGAAGCGGTGTCAGTGACCAAAAGACTCACTAAGCTCAAAAACAAATCGTGACGTTCCTGTCTCCGCAGGATATTTCCAAAAAAATACTCCATCACAAATCGTCTATGTACGATCGATCAATTACCTTGACTTCTATGCATATCGGCATGTACAGTTCAAGTCCACCTCGCCTTGACGAAATCAAAAAAAAAAAAAAAAAAAAATGACAACCACGAAGCGCGTGTGTTGGCCGCTGGTGCGGGTGGAGCAGGCGACCGGAAAAAACGCACCGATTCCGAGAAAGGCACCATTTCGACATAAACACATATATTTTTGATTCGCTAGGCCATGCCGTCGCTCAAACGCAATGGCCACGATTTGCCGATGTATGTAATGATTATAAAGCGTGGGATTTCTGGAAATTTCGGGAAAAAGCAGGAAATATCAGATACCCTATTCTTGCTGCCTGAGCATATATCTTATTAGGCAGCACCCAGTCTCCCCCTGTCCACACAAAACTAACTGATCTAGATACAGAAAGAAGCTCCAGCCGAGAAGGCCCGGGCGTGGAGCGCTCAAGGTTGTATGGCTTGCGTGTGTGGCGCTACTATTGCTATGGGTGCTTGTGAGGCGAAATATGGGCTCGAAAAACGGCCAAAATTGGCCATTAGGCGCTGAAAACAGCCCGAAACCGACCGAAACGGAAGACGAGTCGTACCAGTTGTACACGGTGACGAAAGACGGCGTCCGGCAGGAAAACACCGAGTCCGAGGCCCAGTTTAATGACCGAATGTACAAGAAAACAGTTGAGTTCTATGATCTCGCCGATTACCAGGGCCTGGGCCAGGGCGACGACGTGGTGTTGTTCTTAATGCCGCTCCGCAACGCCGAGCACGTGTTGCCCATGGCCTTCCACAACCTCATGAACCTCACGTACGACCACGGGCTCATTGACATTGCGTTTTTGGTGTCTGATTGCTCGCCCGGCGATACCACGTTGGAGACCGTGTTTGAGTACTCGGTAGCGCTCCAGAATGGCACGTTGGCCGACGATATGCTTGCCATGGAGGCCGCCAAGAAATCCGCCAACGTCAAGGGGACAAATGAACTCTACCAATTATACATGGACCAGAACTACATGGAGAACGTGCGCAAGGCATACAACTCGCCCGAGCTGTACCATGCAGGCTACCGGACGCCGTTCCGCTCTGTCTCCATCTTTGTCAAGGACTTTGGCCAGGCGATTGGCCAGGGCTTTTCTGACCGGCATGCAGTCAAAGTGCAGGGGATCCGCCGAAAGCTTATGGGTCGCGCGCGGAACTGGCTCACGGCCCTGGCGCTTAAGGCTGACCACCTGTGGGTGTACTGGCGGGACGTTGATATCGAGACGTGCCCTGGGCTGGTGATCCAGGACTTGATGAAGTTTGACTATGACGTCATGGTGCCCAACATCTGGCGCCCGCTCCCGACGTACTTGGGCGGCGAACAGCCCTACGACTTGAACTCGTGGATCGAGTCTGAGCCCGCGCTCGAGTTGGCGCGTAAATTGGACGAGGACGACGTGATTGTAGAGGGCTACGCCGAGTACCCGACCTACCGCGTGCATTTGGCGTACATCCGTGACCCAGACGGCAACCCGGACGAGGTGGTGGACTTGGATGGTGTTGGAGGCGTGTCGATCTTGGCAAAGGCGAAGATTTTCCGCCAGGGCGTCAATTTCCCGGCACACACGCTCTGGAACCACGCCGAGACCGAGGCTTTTGGAAAGTTGGCCAAGCGTATGGGTTTCCGCGTCGGCGGTTTGCCCCACTACACGATATGGCATATCTATGAGCCCAGCGAGGACGACTTGAAGCACATAGCCACGCTTGAGCGGAAAAAGCGGCGCGGGAAGAAACTGGGTTAAGTTGAAGTAGGCCATATTGGCCAGGCCAATTATTAGAGGGCCGGGCCAGAGGCGTCAAATGGGCCTTGTTTGGCGCACTTGCACATCACATATCAGGCTGGGACATCCATTCTTGTCGTGGGACTTGTGGCCTATAGAATAGACATTGGGACAAGTGCTATGGGGAAAGCCGCCCGATTTAGAGGTTGTTGTGTTGCAACCAGCCAGTGTGTGCTTTTCACATTCTGCCTTTGCTTGCGCTTGACGGAAAATGACCACCTGGATCAGATTCCTTGATGGCTAAAAGGAAAAAAGCCTGATGAAGGTGGTGGCTTTAATAAACCTGTTCTTCAACACTGCGAGCTTGTGACCAAAAAGAGGCTCAGCAACTCCCACATGATGACTATGTGTTGATGCTTTTGCTTCACATCCAGAGCAGAATGGGTGTACTATATATACTAACAAACGCCCTTGGGCCTAATACGCACAGTTGCATTCGTGCCACGTACCAGCGTTTTTTTTTTCTTTTTTTTTCATCTTTTTATTTTCTTATCTCTTCAATTGCTCGTGTGACTATATTAGACGTCATCTTCCGTCGGTATACTGTTCTTCAAAGTCGTGAGAGTAGAATACGCCTGAGCAAAGTCATAGCTGAGTTTCTGCTGCAAAATAAACGGCAATCGCCTCAAGGTGAAGTGTTTCTCTTTTAGGCCGCGCAATTCTTTCTCGAAATCAGTCACGATTCTTGCAAAAGCCGGTAACTCGAAATTCGGCTGTCCTATGGAATCCTCGAGTGAAGAAATCCTCACGAGAAAATCGTTGATATTGAATAACAAGCCGTCACCAGGATCACCACTGCTTACGTAATAATTCCAGTAATCCACGCAATCCTTCATTGAATTAAACCGTTTTTGTAAAGTTGTGAATTGTTTTTTCGGTTCCTCGTCTGCATGTTCCCTGGTCTTCTTCATCTCAAGTCTCACGCCATTCAATCTGTTTTTGAGTTTCTTCAAATCTCGCGAAAATCTTTGTTTGTCGAAATTCTTCTCATCAACATACGAGCAGAAATCGGCCTCTAACTTTTGTAATTGGCTCTTTAAATTTGACATCTCGTGATTATCATTCATTATGCCGTCTGCCCTTTTAGAGTTAATGGAGGTCGACATCGCCATGGTGGTCATTATGAATGCAACAAAAAGAATTGGAAATTGCATCAGAATTATTTGCATGTTAGGGCCGTGATCTTGAAAAAATCCAAATTTGGAGCTTTTCTTTTGTTTATTTTGTTTATTTGATTTGCTTGTGTCAAGGTTGCGAGAGGTCGAAATAGACAATCATATGATATATGAGGCCCCGTTGGACTATCTATATAATGGAGAATTTGATTAGAATAGTGGAAAAGCGGAGTCAGGAAAAGAGACCTATTATAGAAAGCGACTTACTTGGTCATTGTCTTTTTTATTGTTCTTGTTATTGTCTTTTCATTGACATCGTCTGCGATTGTTCTTGACTTCGAGCAAATATCCAAACAGCAGTATTTGATTGCAGTGCCTTCAAGGTCAACAATGTGAACAATATGATTGATCTGAAAAAGATCCAGATCAGTGCGTTTTTCAAAATTGAACCATAGGCAAAACCCATCTTTTCGAAAAAGAGCAATTTTCCGAAATCCGTTTCAAACCGTTGTCGTGTGACCAAATTAATGAAGACAATTAGTACAAATTTTACAATAAGACTTTTATCATCGAGACTTGAAACACAAATATGCACAAACTCTTTTCAGCCTTTTCTCAGAAAACAAGCACTGAAATTTCAAGGGCCTTATTCCTTATATACTAAAAGACTAGAATGGGGGCATTGTGTAAATTTCATTGTTTTCATGCATGGGACTGTGCTGCAATAAGGCGATGCTCCAACATGATATCACCTGTATTCTGTTTTTCTTAATTCAAAGTTGAAACTGCAAACTTGACTGTTTGTGAGTTTGGCGACACTGATCGTCGATTTCAAAATTCAAAAGTCATTTCATACACTCAAAAGCATAGTTCATACAAGTCAGTCAATCAGTGCTCAAGCATGTCACCGGTAGAATGCACATGACTATTTTTTTCTGATTTGAACAAGGCCTCAAAAACTATTGCTCTAAATTTTTAAATAGATGGCCGAAAAAAAGGCATACTCCATAGTAGTCTCGTGGGCATAAGGCAAGAAACCCAAAAAGAACATTTTATCAGTAGGAAGGCAGGTTTTTAATCTACGCAGAGCCGTTGGCCCCACTCAGAGATTGTTCACATCCGTTTTGTTCATCATGAAATGTTATATGCCGAAGGAATCGAACCCTCGTGTGTCGGAAACAACGCTTTCGCGCTCCCGACCTGGCCAATGCAAGTTTTAACGCAGTTTTTTCAGGGTGGTTTGTTATTATGTGTGAGTTCACGTTGAATCAATTTTTTGCAGATTTTAGCGCTGACTTCGCATAAACTTTTACTTTCTCATCCAGAAAAGGGTTCGCACTATTCTACGACGTTTGCGTCTCTGAGATGTTCAATTTGTGCACAATATTTAGCAAATTATTTGGGCCTCGTGAGCTTGCGCGTACATCTTCAGTTTCGCCTCCAATAAACATTTGAAAAAGGCGTTGGAACGAAGTAAAATACGGACAAGTTGACACTACCTATACAGCGGCTAGGATAAGGAGGAAGACCTAAGGCTTGGGAAAGTCGGGGGACTTCATTACTCAGTGTTCTATCCAGACGTATGCAGGTTTTTTGTCTATAG
>JAKTVE010002410.1:0-29414 GCA_030557065.1 Metschnikowia rubicola | reverse complement strand
CGCTGGCGAGCACCGAGAAGAAGAGTGCGGAGAAAGCTCTCATGACTCTATATGTGTGCAAGTGGCTGTTATATGAAGTCCCCCCTATGGAATGTAAAGAACAGGCTAGAGAAGAGAAAAGGGAAATTTAATTAGCTCATGGCCTGGCAAGGGTTATATACTGGTGGGAATTCCCCGTTGAGCGCCCAAATGGGCCGAAGCTCGGGTCGCGCAGCCAATCGCAGCAGCGCGTGGGCCAGACGCATGCATTGACATGCGCGACACGGGCCAATCAGAAGCCGTGATTGTGTTTATATGCAGGTTGCAGCATCTAGATGCAGATTGCCGTGTGTAATCAAAACCATCTTTGAAGCGTCACGAGCCCGCTCCCTCCTCAATGGATTTCGCCAAAATCCCTCATCCCCGGCCGGGAATGCTACCTATGGAAGAATTTTGGGATGTTGACTTTGGTCGATATGACAATTCCTGTAATCTCGTTTGGCTCCGATTAAGGCAGATCCACGCGTTTTTTGGTAAGGCACCCATTTTGATCTCTTCGTGTCATTAGCATTTTTCGTACCCTGGGATTCCTGCTGGTTGACTGGGGTGATCTTTTTTTTTTTGATTTTTTTGATAGTCGCCGTGTGCAAGCCTCGCATGCAGTGAGGCACTTGTGTCGAAAAATTTCTTGATCCAGCTGTCACCCGGTAACGAGACTTCCATGAAGCTAGGCATTTTTTTCTATTATCAATATGCCCATGTGATAAACTACGCCTGCAAATATGTACATTTCCTGGTAATTTCTGGGATATGTATAGGTTCTTGCCCGCCAATTCCGCAGCGAGATGAGCTTTCTTTTTCCTGCCCCCTCGGAATTACGAAAAAAAACTTTCGAGGTGGGATGCGCGCCAAGAAAATTCCTGACGCAGGCCTGTGTGCACGGCGACGTGTAGTCAATGGGGGGATATGTATATCGCTTAAGCCACCTTACGGCTCGAACTTCCGCCCAACCTGAACTTGCCAACGCTCTCCTGAAGGCCGGGTAAGTCTCGCGCGGGCGCCTCTTTCTTCAGCAGGTCAGATTCAGCCAATGAGAATGTGCTGAAAGAAGTTCAAGACGGTTGGTTGAGCTCAAAATGGGGCTTGAATAATCCGCCTCCAGACGTTTCTTTGCCCTGAAAGAAAAGGGCGAGTCTGGGCCCGCTTAATGTGGCTTTGTAGAGATGAAAAAAAAAAACTGTATTTACTTGTGCACCAATTCTGCCCTGCCAAACTATGCGAGTCACTGATTCCGTCTTGGTCGTAAATAAGGCTTCCTCAGCACGAAGCGTGACCATATTTACTATGCAAGAACGTTCATGTTATTCATGTATTGACGTTAAAAATAGGCATTTTACTATCATTTTTATAGATTTCTCAATTAAAGATCTATCAACATGACAACCTTTCAAAAATCTCATCCCAACTAACCATACTCCAATTATTTTGTACTTTCGACGGTTTTCAATACATTTTTTTCTACGGAGAAATCACAAGGACTGCCTGGACGTGCCGTTAGGGATTATCCCCGCTTATGATCTTTTGTGGATACTGATTCTTAGAACGAACATATCAAAGAATCACCTTCCAGCCAGAATGTCCTGCATACAACCCCGCGGCCATCATGATCATTGTAGACATTGCTAAAACTGAATATGCCAGTCTCCATTCACCGCCTGAGTGCACTTGCAAGTTCACAGTTAAGCCGTTTTTCAGGCCAGACCACACACCAAGAGAAAAAAACCAAAAAAAAAAAAAAGCGAATGGTGTTTTTGCAGCCATGAGTTCTGTGGGTCAGATTCGATTTCTTTCTCTCACTATGCGAACGCGCATCAACTGTTCGCAACAACTAAACAGTAGTAGTGTTCAACAAAAGGATGCAAATTTTTTCGACGGCGCAAGATCGAAAGGTGCAGAAAGTGTGGCGCGGTTGCAGTATAAACGGCCGAGTCACCCGACGCTGGTGCCTTTACTAAAGCTTTTCCTGTCGCTGTTCCCACTATCGATCAAAGAACTGGTTGAGGATTACTCGTTTCGCAAAAACCCTCTAAAATTCCAGCATGATTTATTACTGACGCTTCCCTTTTATCCAAAACCGGACCTGGATGGACGAAGGGGCGAGGTCGTGCAGACAACGCTTCTGTCTGGCGAGAGAATCAATGAGTTCGTGATATACCCCAAAAGGTTCCATGGAAAGAAAGTCTCGCCCGAAAATGTAGACTACCGCCGGCTGAACCATCTCATAATGGTTCACGGATACGGCGCCGGGCTTGGTTTTTACCTCAAGAACTTTGACGCCCTTTCTGCGGACGAAAACTGGATTGTTCACGCAATAGACTTGTTAGGGTATGGATGCTCGTCACGGCCCCGTTTCAGTGCCAAATCTTTGAGTGAGGTCGAAGAGTTTTTCCACAATTCTCTTGCTGAATGGTTGCAGATCCGAGGCTTGTGCGAAAACCCACAAAAAAATCTCGTTTTGGCACATTCAATGGGCGCATACTTGATGGCCACCTATGGGATCAAGAGGCAACCCGATTTCTGCAAGAAATTGCTCATGATTTCGCCAGGAGCGGTCATCAAGCACCGGCACAAAGTCGTGGTTCCGCCCTATTTCGCCAGGTTATGGGAGCAAAACATTCTGCCGTTCTCACTCGTGCGGAAAGCAGGTCCATTGGGCTCCAAGCTCGTCAGCATGTGGTCGTCTCGCCGGTTTGCCAAATTGTCCCGGAAAGAGTCGCTGTTGCTCCACAAGTACGCATACGGCATTTTCCAGAGCCCTGGCCTGGGTGAGTATATGCTAAACTTTTTATTAGCACCCGGAGCCGACGCAAGACACCCCTTGATTGAACGTGGCATCGATAAACTCAAGTGTAACCTTTTATGGTGTTACGGCAAGGAAGACTGGATGGACAAGAAGGGCGGCGAGCTTTGCTCTGAGCTTATCAACACAGCCGCTGATGACCCAAGTAAGAGCCTCACGTGCGAGGTGGAAAACGCTGGCCACCACGTTTATCTCGATAACATTGAGAGATTCAATTCCATGGTCCAGCACGAGATGCAAAAGTTCTGATAAAACCAAACGAATAAACGTTGATTTCGCAATTTGAAACTTTTAACCAACCAAAGGGGGAAAAAATTAAAAAAAAAAAAGAACCTATTCACGAATTAAGGAGCGAGCTGATATCCTGGGGTTCGGTTTCGCCTCCCTCAAATTCGTCTATTACTACCCGCATCGAAATGGGGAGCCGCAGATCGGACACAAGGATTTCCTCGCCCACACCAACCAATTTTGCCAATTTTTCTGCCAAATTCGGCCGCGTCAACTGCTGCAAATGCACTGGCCGCGCCATGTATATATTCATTGCCGCCGTGGCGATCGACGGGTCCTTGAGCATGAATTCGTGCGAAGTCCTTAACATGTCCATGAAATGGCTCACCCGCCACCATTTTTTCGCCCGAACGTGTTTCACGCCCGTGCCGCAAACGGGGCAATTTGGCTTTTTCGAGTGTGAGTAAGTGTAGGTAAATATCGAGTCGTCGCCCGAGTACATCATGTAGTTGTCCAATACAGGGTTGCTACTGGTTATGAGTTTGAACACCTCGTTTGAGCATGCGGCGGCAATGATGGCGTTAGTGGATGCTATCGCGGGGATAATGTTCTTGACCACGCCCAAGGTGAGGCTACGCGTGACGTTCTCAATGCCAAATTCAGCAGCTCGTTCTAAGGATATAGCATACATCTTCTCGACGTCTTCCGAGCTATCGGCATCGAATTTCCTGCCGGAAAACCGCCGCGGCCACTCGAGCTGACTGGCCCACTCAATGCAGTGCTCCGGGAGCCGAGGCGTGTTGGCTATGGTGCAAACAGGGTAGGTCGTTTTTGCCGAAAGCATATCTAGCGAACACTCGTAGCAGGATGTTAGAGTGGGCAAAATGACTCTCGCCTGGCCTCTGAAACCCTCGCTGCCGCCATCCACCATTGGGATTAGCCCGTTCAAGTTTTCGTCCACGAAACCAACCAACATTGCATTGATCCAGCGCCGGGCCTCGATATCGTCTAGGCCACAAACTACAACTGCAAATTGGCGATAAAAGTCTGCAGACAAGTCCTGGATTCGGCAGAAATGCGGGGTGATTTCTAGCAGCGGATCAACACGGGCCTTGATTTTCTCGGCGGCTACTACGGCCTTGGGCTTGCCTATATCTTTTTCCCGGAAAAGAAACTGCCGGTTGAGATTCGTCACATCGACCGTGTCCATGTCAATGACGTCGATTTTCCTGCATCCTGTGAGCGCTAGGTTCTTGATGATTTCACACCCGAGCCCGCCAGCACCTATAAGAAGAATCCGTGATGAATTTAATGCTATTTTTGCATCTTTTGCGCTGTATTCATTGGGCACCTCGTTATATGGGCCCGGTGCGGCGAGAAGCGGTTCTATGGATGCCAACGAGCGGACCATTTTGGGTAGTTTGTTGTAAAATTGAAGAGCTTTGGTATCACTTTTGGTTTTGATAGACAAAGCAGGTTGGGAATATCAAATTGTATGCAATATTTGTGGCTTTTGTGGCCGTATTAGAATACAAGAAAGGCATCTGGTTGGGCTCGAACTGCATATACGGTTTCTATATGCACTACCGTACGATAAGATGACAGGACGTGTTGAAATTGAATCTTCAGAATGTTCTATCATTGCTCTACTACACGTTATCAACCTGTTACTGTTAGTCGCATTCCGTTAATGTGTGATGCGGCTTTCGAGCGTTTGGCTTAGGGTGTGCTATTTATCCTTTCTAAAGCCGCATATAGTGGCAAGTGGTCTTTACCGTCCAACAATCCCGCTTGCATTGGGAGATCATGCTCTCTATTTATAGCATATCTCTCCTGTTTGCTGATCCCGTGCTGTAGCGCAAATCTAGTCCTTCTGACAACAAACATGTACTTCGATTCCGCGCGCGATTTGTATGAATATACTCCAATGAATATCTTTCCTTTTTCTATGCAGTGACATCATTCTCCTTCTCTGACTGTTCGCCTCCCTTGTGAAGCCTCTTAGATGCTGGTCTTTGGGATGGTGGCATGCCTAGCGGTCGTTTGCCTATGCTGGTTCCCGATACCGCCAATGTATTCTGGCTGGCATTTATTTGACTAGGCGTGTGCATTGCCGGGACATCGGCTCTGCGAACTTTCGCCGACCTGTTCAAGTCCACCGAAGGCTTGTAGGTGCTGGCAAAAGGCTTGTGGTTATAGACAGGAATCCCGTCTTTGTATGACTCTTTCTGTACGTCAAGCGCCTTTTTTGAACTGGTAAAAAACACTTGGCCCGGTGCAATCTCGCCTTCTTTGGCATGCTCCACTGATGGATTGTCTGCGATGTCACTTTGCTTGTTCAGCGTGGTGTCTTGCTGTTGGTCGGACGCGTCGGCGGGCATGTCGTCGCTAAAGACAAACAGATCGTCGAAATCGTCAAGATCATACTCTTTCACCATGGACGGCGTCAAGACAGTGGCGGCTCCAGGCCGTGACAGACTCACGCCGGTTATGGCGCCGGGTTTGGGCGCAGTGAAACCAGGGGCTGAAGGCACGCCATTGGCCGGAATGGGCAGAGGTTGCTTTGCCTGATCTCGGGCCTGATTGGGCACAGATCTATTAAAATTGTTTGAGCTTGCCGTTGAAGCTGTGCTGGGTGCGGATGGCACTTCCAGAGGATTGTGTGACAGTACCGAAGTCGGTGTAGACGACGCTGGATTCTGGTATGTATGCATATTAGACGTCAGGCTGGCAACCCGCTCTGCATCTGCGGCTTTTTTCTGCTTATCAACCTCCCGCTTTACAATGAGCGGATCGCGGTGGAAGTCGTCCCAGTCTAATTCTAGTGCCGGGAGCTTCACCTTCTGCATTTTTGCCACAATGCCCTTGTCGTAAAGACAGTTGCCCAAGACATTGCCGAAACAGCGTAGGCAGCGCTTCAACGCGTCTGTGAAGGCTTCCTTCTTGCACTTCTCAAACGCAATCGCCTTATTTTTCGCGTTGTCGATGTTTCCGTACCCGAAATCTTCATGAAATGTACCATCACGAATAGTGATACGCACTACGACAGAAAGGCCGAGCGAAACACGCCCAGACCCATGCAGGTCCAAGTAGTCGACCTGAACGCTAATAAGCTCGGAGCTCCAGCCGTTAAACCCGAAGATTTCGTTGGCTAGATTCAACGCCTTCCACCCTTCTATGTAGGACACGTTCTGGCCGCCACCGCCCGGCCGGCAGCTGACGTATTCGGGCCCAAGGACCCTGTTTAGCTGTGTCTGGATCCTCTGTGCCTCTTCTGCCGAATAAGGAACCGTTGTCAGCGCGTTTTGGCGCGTTTTCACGGCCGGTTTATGGAAGTTCTGAGGCGGTACACGCGCCGGGCCAGGTCCCGCGGCGGAGGGGCCCAGGTTGCCGTTTTGACCCGGGGAAAAGCCGTAGGGTGGTTTTTGTCGGGCTTGGTTATTCATCAATGCTATTTTTCTGGCCGAATTCGGTGTTTCAAGGGCACTTTGGTATGTCCTGAAGAAGACGTGATGGAGTATAGACGTGACTATATATGGCGCGCGGATACTTCACGCGACGCGCAAGGCCTATCCTGTCGGATTTCCACGCCAAATTGCGGCAATTTATTATCGCGAACTTGGGATTAACATATCATACAATTCGGGAGAATTTGATAGTGAAAAGATATTTGTTTCGTTTATAAGGAAAAGCCGTGATCATTCTAGCGGTATCAATTAGCGGTAATAAATTGGTAATTTCTTTGTTTTGTTAGGCGATTGTAATAATTGGACGGCCTGCTGATTAGAGATCACTTATTGCTGGGGCAGACATTTGGTCGATGACTAGAAACGGTGGATTCTACTGAGCTGTGAAAATGCATGCCATTTTTCAAATCTTTGTTTTGTCGTCTTTGGTATTCAATATTTGGCTTAATTGTATAGTTTTCTTTCGAGATATCGATCAATTTGACCAAGCCAATATAGCAACTGCGGTGCAGTGCATGGTGGTGCTGGCTAGGATCAAATATACATTCATATATAGTGTTTTGGGGAGCTAAATAAATATTTCTGGCCTCCAGTCCTTAATCAGGAAGTTCTAACAAAAAGAATCGAAACACCACATATCAAAATGTTACACTTTTGTTCCCTTGGCACTTGACACATGCATTTCTCAGGGCTTGCGCGGGTCGGTAAGGTCACCTCAGTTCAGTCGGATACTTGGCCCAGAAAACACTATTGAAGGCTCTACAATTTTTAAAAAACCCCCAATAATGGCGGGAAGAGTAGTGCACAGAACATGAGACAAATGACCCAAATATGCTTCCACGTCTTGGACTACGAGTTGTTATTACAGTTCTTTTCAGTAGCATTCCTCATAAGCTAATACTACTTGAAATCAATATAAACTTAGCGCAAATTCCGTGATTACTGATTTCCATGCGAAACTCTCCTCACTTCGTGCTTTTTTCGATCCATGAGTAAGCGCATTCAAGCAAACTCACTCCAACTCGTTGATTGGGTCGCATTCATCGAAAGTGGCCTGAATGACATGCGAGCCAAAATCAGCGATTTCGTTACCCAAGGGGTCAATAACCGACAACTCGAGCTTGGCGTTTCCCTGCAGATTGAAAGAGGTGACATTCACCGGATAGTAGAAACCTTCAATGAGCCGCACCAGGCCCTCGTTGACGCTCACCACGGGCTTAGCTTGGTCATTTTTCGACTTCAAAGCCTTCAATTTAAAAGTCTCTGTCTCAAATTGTGTAGCATACTCACAGGGAAGTTTCATGGGCCCCACGGTTAACTGGGCTCCATCATCGGCGGCCAACTTGAACTTGTACAGACCCGTGACCGAAGGACGGAAAAACGCATATGAATGGACCACCATGTTTGTCACCGTCTGCCTTGAATTATAGATGTTGTTGAAGTTTCTGTTTTTCGGGTGCTGCAAGAAATGATAGTTGATATCCATGACATTTTTGGGGGAATCCAACCGGCGGCAAATCTTACAGAAATTTTCAAAGAACCCGGATTTCCAACCAATCACGCTGCCGAGCTCATACGCATAAAACTCCACATTGAACCCTTCACCGTGGTAACGGCTTGGCGCGATAGAACTCTCTGCGAAGGCAAGAGTCACGAAAACGTAAAAGAGGTAAATAGCTTTGCACAACATAGTCTGATGTTCTGATGAGAGTGATTGATACTTTTCAGTTTTAGATCTCTTACAAGGGCATCCTAGCTATATATACGTTTTTTTTGGTTTTTTTTTTTTTATTTGTTTTTTTGTCTGGAAATTATATCATGAAAAAATACAATAGTGAAAGTATGGCTGCGAATACTATTCAGAATCCTGCACTTGAGTCTTTACCCTAGTAACAATTGGTCCGGCATGCCCTTTGGAAAACAATGGAATAATAACGGATTACTGCTCTTTGTCTTTTTTCAAAAATACGCTGGACTTTACGTAAGCGTTTATTTGAAATTATTTAAATGGCTTTTTCTAGGACCGCCCCTTGCACGTTAAGTTGGGTTGAAATAACCATCCATGAGTAATACATGCTGTTATGCTGGTCGCCGATACACACATATTTCATCCTCAAGCAACCAGGATTATCATGAATAAAGTATGGTCTGTCAGCTCCTTCAAAGGAAGATGGATAAACGATTGTGCAGCGACTCAGCCTCATTTGCAAAATAGAGTTAGGTGAAACGCCAGGTGGGTTATCTGTAACAATGGATCTCATTTCATGCTCACTGCGGGGCTTAGAGAATACGTTTTGGCTCAGTCACCGCTATAGACTCCTCAAGGTTGTGGCAAGAAATACTCATTGATGCTTTTCCCCTCACCAATAATAATGACAATATAGCTCATGGTGATTGGTCGGAATTTCCAAGGCTCTAATGTAAACAATGGAAACTGAGTTCAAACAGCAAATAAATGTCAAATAACTATGATTGTCGACTTTTGAAGTTGGTTCGCCATTGGTTCAAGCTCAAATTGGACATATTTCCTCCCGGGCCAATAAGAGTATTTGAAACTCAGTAAAGAAAAAGACTTCTAGGATTTTGCATATTTCTTCAGGCGCTTACAAACACTTTCCTCGAAACGAGATCTCTTTTTTTGGTTAATGTGAATGGCTGTGTTTACATTTCACTGCACCTGGTTGCCCCCCTCGCTTATCTCCGTGACTGCGCATCTTGCATTGTTGACGTTTGCAAGCGAGCGCAGCCTTGAGGCGCAGTTAAGGATCATCTATTTACAATTTGCACGTGTCAAAAGCGAGAAAAATGGGAAAGTCGAGAAACTCAAAATCTTCTGCAATTCTTTCATGGACCCTGATTGGTTTAAACGGAATTTCTGTCACCATATTAGCGATATGCAAGGAGTGTTTTGCTGCATCCCTCATGAATACACAGATCCATATATGAGGACCCTGCGAAAAGACAATTTTGGGCAGTGTTTTCCTCATGCTATTTGTGTTGTTGGTGCTACACCAAATTTTGCTTTTGAGAATGGAATTCTGCTAATTTTTGCTATTTTGCCCAAAAGATGTGATCTAAATAAATTTGTTTTATGGTGCTATGATCCCCTCGTGCCCCGTGCATTGCATATGGATTTAATGGGCACGGTGCAGGTCGCGTCGGAAATCGCCGGTGTGCTGAAAATCGTATACTGACCCAAACTTTTTCGGCAGCTTTAGAGACTAGTCATTTAAATAGAATAGGTCACCGAATCTCGCTCTTCTCCGAATCGAGATTCGTGCTAAAAATTTCATAATAATAGAGTGCTGCTTGTTTTTATGACAGCGCTCACAAGCCTACCAGATCAAAGCCAGATCGATAAAATGGCACGCATACTAAAGTAGACTAGAAATGCCGATTTCACACGAATTTTATGAGATTCGATGTGTATTTACGCCAATTTCACCCACAAAGTGTCCCGCAATATTCTATAGAGGGTAGTAGAATCCTGAAAGTGAATGTACGGAATGTAGATATTATCCAAAGAGCCAGAGAAGCATTCTACCATACTACAGTTCAAGAAGTTCGGCGACTTAGACTCACAGCATGTCATTTATCACATTGGAGCTTGTTTCAGGCTATTTGTGGTAGAATTCAATAACAAAGCTTACACTTCAGACACTTCGAAACCGCTAGTTCTCCTTTTCACTCCTTGGCCAGCGCAACAGACCCCCGGACATCCCGTCGTCTCCCTACCACTGGCCAAACGTTTTCTCGCACTCAGCTCTTAACAAACCAGCCGCCCGCTGCTGTTTTCAAGAGCTTAGCTTCGGAAAATCTCGCGCTTTCTAACCTCAGCGAAGCGAAACCTGGCACCCCTCATAAATCTCCCTTAAAAAGTGCACCGCGCCATCTTTTTTGCGCGGGAAAAGGCGGCCACACCAACTACACTCACGTCGCATCCCAGCAAACCCAAAAAACCAACCTTAAACCCCTCAAAAACAAAAAGTAATGGACGAATCCGGATTTGAACCGGAGACCTTTCCCATGCTAAGGGAACGCGCTACCAACTGCGCCATACGCCCGGAAAGTGGTCCCTAGCAGGATCGAACTGCTGATCTTGGCGTTATTAGCACCACGCCTTAACCAACTGGGCCAAGGGACCTGTTTGTGTGTGTTTTTTCTGGGTGTTTTTACGTGGAAATTTGGTGCAAAATTTTGATGCTCATTATGCAGGATTTGTCAGGCTGCGAAACGATTTTTATATGCAGGATTGCATGCTTTCAGGCGCATATCATGCATATGTTTGAGATGATAGCTCCAAATTAGGGTTTCACACGCGTATCTCTTGCTGCAAAACACTCAAATCAGTTTCTCAACATTGAACAGTGATTTCGTGGAAACAAAAGATTACGCAAAAAAAAAGAGGAAATTTGCTTCAAATCACCACACGAAAATTCATCAATTGCAAACACTTAAACTTCATAAAATACTGACTGAGACCCAAAGCAATCTATACTGTCATCCTTCATTCTCGAAAGCTTGAAGCAAAAAGTGCTTTAACAAAATATCATGCGAGCTAGAAATTCTCTTTTTTGGAATGCAGATTTGCTGCTTCCACGAAAACTGCCCCAGAGACGTGATCCTAAGATGTGGCCCTGACTGCACCCATGCCCCAGCCATTCACGACATGCAATGCTTGTGAGGCAAAGCACATATTAAAGCAAAAATATTCAAGCTCTTTCTCCACTCTTAGCCCTGGTCGTGCTGCTGCCTGGGTCGTGAAAAAAAAAGCATTTTTTGACTTTAATTGTTCCTGCGTCCCCATCATGGTATGTCACTTTGGCCGGGGGTACAAGAGAATCACAGACCATGACCTTCTTCACTGGAGACTTTTTGCGGACACACTTATCTGCTGTTCAATGAACTCATTGAGAGAAACGTCGTTCTGTTCCCCCCAATCTTTTTTTTCAGTCAATGGTATTAATTGTTTTCTGGTAACCTTCGTCACAGTCAAGTTGAAACAGCTCCAAAGACCACCACTAATCATTGTTTAGCATTATCAGGGTCAAACTCTGAACACTTTTTTGAGCGCACCTTACGGAAAAATCATTGTGAAGACAAGCGTGAGCCTGATATTACTTCTCCTCGAGACTAATTTGCAAGAAAATGCGCATATGAATTACCCAGTCAGATAGAGTTGAACAGGCCTTGAAAATCTCGATCAAAATTACTTATTAGTCATGAATCTTAGTTTACGTTTTTTTCTCTTTTTTACTTTATTATCCTTCTACAGTATTCACCTACAGTGACAGGTGGGGCATGCGGCTTACGGTTGGTCGCTTGTACGTCCCGCCAGACACGTGAGTGTAAACCCCGCAATCAGTAAGACTCGCATGGTAGGTTGGGTTTGTGTTTGCGCTGGATGCGGAGGTATATAAAAGGGTCATCGCTTTCCATCACGGGTGGTGTTTGGACCTCATCGATTGAATACTGGTTTTTATTTAAAAAACAATTCGTATCAACAGGAATCCGCGGTTAAACGGTCAATCATCTATAACGTCACGGATAGGGTTCCCGCGCACGCGCAGTTCCCGCGCACGCCATACGAAACGCGTTTCCAAATATTCTTCTAGTTATTAATCACGCGTCATGAATTTGCTTTTGCCTGTACCCCCTCCACTTTTGGACAATAAGAAGAAGAGAGTTTGAATTTTCCCTCAAGCTCACAAAACAGGCAAACACTGCTCTTTGCGTGCAGCTGCGGTCAATTTTACAGATGCTGAAACGATCATGCGCCTTTGGCTACGCGACGTGTTGCATGGCTCTTCAGCACGCTTGAGATCGATGAAATTACTTTGGCTTGAGGCGATATTTTTATCAAGATAAAACCTTTATAATATTCAGAGTTTAGTCGCCAAGGGTCGCTGATGTATGAGATATGGCGAATTATATGCTCGCACTGCGCAAATTTGGTGAAAGTCCTTCTGTGGCACATAAGTGTGCAACAAGATTCGTGTAAAGACATGGAGCCATAAAAACTTGTCTTCCCCAAACGCAATGACTATAAAACGGCCATGCGCAAATACCTTATTGTATTCTGTTCGTGATTTGGCGTGGTAAACAATACTAGAGTCGAAGTGGGAGTCCCAATGATAGCACGTACATTGCCGGAGGAAAAGGTTCGAATACGGCACTTTTTGGGCCAAAAGTTGTTATTCCAGGTTCATACGTACGTTCAAAGCAAAAGAGTGCTACTGGCCAACACGGCGCTCTTCAAGGAGATCGAATGCATCAATGCGTAGGGATGGGTTCTTCGCGCGTGAATCCAAAAGGAAGACCTTCTCAAAGTGTTACCAAAACAAAACTTCTCTTGCACTAATTGCATCTAGTGGTTAATTCAGCTCCAAGGCTACAAGCTTGGTTATTTTCAGCCAACAAAAAGGCATCGACACGCTCGCAATACAGATCAATCTACAGACAACTTCGCGAGCACAATCGGGAAGGATGTTGCCGTGCTCAGCGCCAAAAACCCCAGAAATTGTCGATTTGCTGAGCCAAATGAACGACGCTATCCACTAGCTTGTCAAGCCGTTGAATTCGGAACAAACGACGCCTCCGAACGCTTGCCGCCATTGGCTCGCTGCGCGCATCACTCAAAACCGGGCAACTTGTTCTCGGATATTCTCGCTGAGAATAGAAGGAAAATAATCAAAAAGAATGTTATTGAAGAGCGTATAAGCGAAATAGCAGGTTACAAGCTCTACGAATAATAAAAAACAGATCTGGCCGAGTTACACGCTCAAAAGTCGAAAAAGTCAGAGATTCGCAACCGTTCCATCGAGTGTTCATCGCTACGTAAGCGAAACACCAGAAGGCATGAAATTTGTGAAGGACTGAGATACACCAGAGTAACCTGCCGAAAATCTACCTTTTAGTTTAGATTTTCAAAATTATGGTTTTTTTACAATTTTGTTTGCAATCAAATATTTCGCAGCCGCGAGAGTGCGCGGGAACCCTATCCGTGACGTTAGGTCTGGTTAGATAACCTTTTTTTCAAAAAGAAATAAATCGTATTAACATCTAAATAACCTATATACCTCCGGGAACTGACATGGAGGTAATACCGGGGCTGTATGGGTTAACCAACTGGGCCTCAAAAAAATGAAAGCCCATTCAAAATTTTCCCACCTGGTCCCTATTATAGTTCGACATGATATTTTGTTTTCAAAATTTTATCGCATCGTGATCTCGCAAAATTGAGCAGCGAAAGAAAAAGCAAAAAAAAGACTGCAACACTGTAATTTCGCATATGGTCTCCCACTACACTACTCAGTACAGCTCTGCGAAGTTTAACTAACGTTGATCGGACGGGAAACAGTGCTTTCTTCGCGAAATGGTCGCAGCCGAAAGTCTTCTTTTGTAGATAAATATATTATATATTCTATAAAACCCTCATTTTTTTTTTTCTTCCGACCGAATCTTAAGCGGCCACGAAGAAGAAAACTAAAAGGAAGGTAAGGACCTGTAATGGTCGTGAGCTTTTGCAATTCAGTTTCCCTTTTAAAGAAGGGCTTTAGGCGTTCTATCTGTACTTATGAAGCTGTGGCTTTCCTGTTGACACTGGGATTCTTCAAAAAAGCCTATAGAGCGGCTGGGATGAAGGGGATTTGTTTTTTCAAAAAAAAGGGGACCTAGAGCTTGGGAAAGTCAGGGGGCTGCTTGCTTTTGCGCCTAGCCTGATTATCCGCAAGACAAAATTTACCTTTTCCAATAGAGAAAGTCGCTGAAATGGAGCCGAATCGTTTTCTGTTCTTTGCTGGACGCTTTCTAGGCCTCCGTCAGGATCTCTACTTCCTCCGTCATTTTTGTCAGACCAACGACTTTTCTGTTGGGTAATGGTCATGCGAATACTATCACATCATAGCAACCAGGGGCTCCAGTGAGAAATGCCTTGAACTAGTATTAAGCAAAAACGGGGCGTATGGCGGGAGAAATCACAAATCAAGCGCGAAATTTGGAACAGCATTCAAGACGACTGGAATGGTGCCTCCAACACGGTGAATTTTCTGCTGAAATATCCATGGGCCCACAGGGATGTGGCTTTCGGAATCTTTCATCAGAAACTTCTCTGTAAAGCTGACCCAGAAATCCAGTTCTATTTATGACGATAACGACGGAGGCGGCGGCTGCTACTTCATTTTCCCCCACCTTCCGTATTTGGCACCAAGGACCGAATTCTCACCCCTCTTCAGAACTCGATGTTTCTGGCCTCGGGTGATCTACATACTACAAATAAAGGGATGTAGAACCAGAACGTTAAAAGCTGAGCCAAATCAAAGAAAAATCAAGAAGCGTACACACCCTCTTATACCAAACACCTGTGGGCGGCACATTCGACACAGTGGGGCATAAAAACAAACAAGGCTAATTCTATCTTAGTTTTTGCCCATACGAAGTGGTGGATATGAACAGGTTGTGTCATGCTCCAATAGTGATAACAAACAAACGGCCCATATTATCACACAATATATTCCACAAATCATGCCAGACATCAAATTACCCCGAATTGAAAAAAAAATGCTAAAATTTCGTGAAAGAGTTTTCTTTCATGTTGAATGTATCATTCACTTTCTCGTTATCGACCTGCTCTTAGCGCGCGCCACTGGCCTAATATCAATGCATTAGCATTGGCACAGTCAATTAGGCCACACTAAAGTGATATTTAGTTCTACCAATTTCGTATTAAAACGCGTTTTCTCCACCAAATTTTTCCGGCTATGCAAGAAAAACATGTCTGGCGATACTGCTGACTCGAAATCGGCAGAGGAGGTGGCTGTTCGGCGGAAAACGGCCGCTCAAAAAGATAATAATCACATGCTCCGACAGCAGCAGATAGATTCGTATAAAACCGCGATGCTGAAGGAAGCTCGGGCGCAAAGAAGCCGTCTACGACACAGTACAGATGGCGTTTCATCAGATGATGGAAGCACGGAGGATCTCGTTGAGGTTTCTCCCCGGAAGAAGAAGAAAGTCAACTTCATTATTCACGCGCCCAAGGATGATCCTAAGAAGGCGAAGGAAAAGAGTGAAAAGTCCAAAGCGAAGGATTTTTGAAGGTAATTCAAGTTTTTTATTGTGAATTTGAGTTATCAGGCGCCTTAGTGACTATGACGAGATACACACCTCACTTTCAGATCCCGTGACTGATTGATCCATCCAGTGTCTGATTTATGCGATGAAATTACGAATCATTCCCTCAAAAAGCAGATTTAGGATGGAGACTCCGAATTTTTTATTTCAAAATTCAATCCGAGTGCCTGTTTTGTATCAGATCGGATCTTGGTCTACACAATACCCATGTATAATACGTCGCACAACAACTACACATGGGCAGAGCAAAGAAAGCTAGAGGTTGTGTGACTTTCTTCCGGAACCCAAACCCAAAACGAATCATGATTCAGCCTTCTCTCCCTAACTTCTGTATATTTTCGATATCCACATAATCTATTAAACGTCCAATGACGAAATCAATGTAATATTATCACCCTTCAACAAAATCCGGCCCAACTCTTCTTTGCTGCCGCTAGAAGTGGAGATCTCCACGGCTTCATCAACCACAACATTCATGAACTCGTCGAACCCCCTGATTTTGCCCTGTATTCTCAGCTGTGTCTGCTCATAGAGCCAGATTGTGACTAGCGACTGCTGCTGCAAGTACTTGAAGATCAAGTTGATGGGCGGGAGCACCGCTCTTTTGCTCTTGACTGTGGACATGCTATTGTGGGAATCTTGTTGGTTTCTGTATATGAGATGTATGGATGATACTGTCTTTTCTTTCAATGAAGGACAGTCAACTTCTTAATGGTAGGGCCTTATGTTTTGTTGTTCTTGTTTTTTCCCAAAATGAACCCTTTGAATTGTAATGGAACTCAAAGTAATTGCTTCAGCTGCAAATTGACGTAATTTGATTAATGGCTTCACCGATGCCTTTAGTATCGCTCAGAATAGCGAGCAGGCAAGCCTTGTGTTTTAGCTTTTTGGGGCAGTGAGCGCCGCGCTTGGGCCACGACACCACCACGGCTCAACAGGGCCACACAATTCGGGGCCATTAAGTATGTTTTGATGGAACCAGAAGAAACATCATATTAGCAATTTGTAAAAGAAAAAAAATTATATGGACTACATGGTGCTTGTTTTACGGGTCGTGTTAAACTTGTTAAATTTCGACTAGGATCATCGTTTGGGGGAACTCCTTCACTGTTATTAGAAAAGCCTGCGGAAAGGAAGGAATCGAGGGAATATGTGGCCCCGGAGTGAATCCTCAGGTCCCGCAATATTTGGAACATATGCTTTTTCTGAATTTTTAGCATAAACGTCACAAATTGGAAGAAATGACTTCAAAAAAATATTCTTTGATATCCAAATTTAGCTAAAGATATCTGCCGGTTCTGTTTACTAAACAGCAAATATTTTTTCGATGTGTTATGTGCTTCCATCTCTTGCTCGAGATTTCCCATTTGTATTGCCAAATCAGTGTATTTGAGTGACTTTCCCAAACATGATGAAAAAACCGAACACGAAAAATTTACAAAAATTTCCCAACCTTAAGCCATATGGAATTCTCCCCGAGGCAAAGGATTACGATCCATTAAACGTAGACCCAAATCTAGGACTCAAGCCAAAACCATCAAATGATCACCGAACCATTCTTCCTCTCACCCGTGATCTCGAGAGTCTACATCCATGTCGTGAGTAATTGCTATGAGCACCGCGCAGACTATTATACTATTCACCTAGCAACAGCAACAGGTGTATCAGAATTTAATCTCTAACAACGAATGGAAATTATGACCGATTCGAATCTCATTTGCGATCTTATCTCTGGATGAAAGCAAATTATCATCGATGGAATATCATATTCGTCACTGGCTTCCACTTGAGTTGTATAGTGTACTCACCTTTTTTCGCGGCTCCACTCGCGTGCCGCGGCTCGCCCCCCGAAAACACGCACGATTCTATCGAGGGATATCTTCATCCTTAGGCTCCCAAAGATATAAGTGCATGTAGCTTTGGTCAACAAAAAAAAGACAAGAACATAAATCTAGAAAAAAAAGCAGCCAGAAGTAGATTGAAAGACAAAAATAAGCATTTTCAACAACAAAAAAACAATATTCATCTATCATTTCAAGCCAATATAGTAGTAGTCGCCTTTACCTGGCCGACTGGAAAAGCGGGCCTATTCTTTTTTTCTCTTTTCGCCCTGCCCTGCCCTGGCCCCTGCGCATGTGCCAACCCCAGGGCGAGCCACCACCCACGCAAAAAAATATACACCTCAAATCACGCTCCAGCCACTATTTTTCTTTCCCACCAGCCACGAATCCATACACAAACAGGTCCTTACGTTTTGGGTACAGGCATATACACTACTACCACACTATAGCTACGTTTGAAACATCATTTGAACCGAAAAAACAACTTTCAGAACCCGATTGCCCACCATGATCATCTCTAAGCGGTCACACTTGAACCGGATCGAGAAGGAGAGACACCTTTTGCCGCTCATTGAGGATTTCTGCAGCAGCGAGCCCGCGGAGTTGGCGCGGAAGCTTACCGCCAACTTGCAGTGGAATCTCCCGCAGGGGAACTTGCTCCACTGGGTGCGGTTGTTGAACTTGTTTGACGACATATTCGAGAAGCAGATTGACAAGTACGGGTTGGGCGAGGAACATGCGAAGTTGCGGGAATTTGCCGCCGAGGACGCCGCAGTGGTGATTGCGTGCTTGAAGTTTACAAAAACGCTCTTGGAGCATTGCACGAACCGCAGCATTTACGCCAGCGCGGAGCGGGTGTTTGCGTTGGTGAACCTGGCGGCTATCGACGTCAAATTGGCCGCGCTCGAGGTCGCGCTTTGTCTTGGCGAGCGCTACGTGTACGGCAGCCAGCACAAGAAGTTTGTGGCGCCAAAACCAGCGCGTCTCCGGCTCCTTGAAACCGCCCGGGCTTTCCCGCCGCCTGTCCCGGCCAGTTTCATCCAGAGCAGGCAGGAACAGGGCGACAAGGGCGCAAAAGAGGGCCCGCAAAAGGCCAACAAGGACCACTACAGCTGGGTGGACGCCCTCGACCATAAGCAAAAGTACCCGCTGAAGTGGAAAGCGGTACATTTCGAATACTACAACCTGCGTCCTGCAGACAAGGAGCGGGACAAGAAACGGGCCAAGAAGAAGCCCCAGCCCGAGGAGGGCCTCGCGGCGTTGTCACTTTCGGAGGAGCACGTGCGCAAGCTCTCGCTCGAGCAGTTGTACGACCGCGCCGTCGAATCGCTCCCGGAATACACCTGGTTTTCGTTTGCATTCCACGCTATGAATGCCAAGGCGTTCAACACCAAACTGCATGACCTGATGCAGTTGCGGCGCAAGTTGCTTCGTGCAAAGTGCCTTGCTATTGCTTGTGTCACGTGCTTCTGCAGCGCCGACTTCACGCTGTGTCAGCTTTTTGAGTTGGAGCCATATACGTTGAATTTCTTGACCGATTTGGTTCTGCCGGAGAATGCGTCCATCGTGACGCCTGAACTCTTTTACACGGCGCTGAAGACGCTTCGCGCGATCCTGATGAAACGCGTGTGGGGAAGCGAGATCGTGCGCCATTTGGGCGGCAATGTGAATCATGGCCTCTTGTATGAAGTGCTCCGGCACATAAACAAGCAAGCACGTCTTGGCTCAGAGAACCCTTTCGAGGATGGCCACCGATTGTTCCTCACGATCTTGGGTGACTTGGTCGAGCTGAAAACGCTCGCGCCGAGACTTGTGGCCGGCGGCTTGCTCACGGAATTGATGGCGTTCATGGACATTCGTGGCGAGAACCGCTGGGCCAGCCTGGCTGCAGTACACATTCTCACGAGTCTCCTTACCGGGCTGCCCGAGTTTGTGGCCGATTTCGCCGACAACAATGGATTCAACTTGTTGATTAGTGCAATCAACTACGAGGTGGACTTTGCGCTCGCAAACCCGGGCTATGCCGGCGGCGCGCCCACGCTAGTGCCGGTGCATCACACCATCAGCTTGCGTCAAGTGAAACAGTTGCGCGTGTTGCTTGATTTTGTGTCGAACTTGATCCTGTCCGATGCCGGCGACCGTTTACGCAACTTGTTCGACTCGCCACTTTTAGATAGCTTCAACAAGATCGTGATGCACCCAGAAGTGTTTGGGCCTGCAGTACTTGCGACGACATTGGACAATGTGGCGCAGATTATCCACAACGAGCCTACTGCGTTCTCGATTTTGAACGAGGCCGGGCTTGTACTCGCCATTTTGGGCAATTACGAGCACTTGTTCATGCCTTTGGGTGAGTTACTTTTGTCGCTTCTCGAGGTCTTAGGCGCGTTCTCGCTCAACAAGGACGGCATGGCGAAAGTCGTTGAATCGTGCGTGCTTTCGGTGTATTTTCGTTCTTTCTACAACCTTGAGTTGGCAAAGGAGTCCATGCGTGCAGACATGTGCACCAACATAGGCTGCTCTATGGACGAGTTGGGCAGGCACAACCCGCCGTTGCGGCCTGTGATTATGCGTGAGATCAAGGTGTTGATTTCGACCTTCGCCTCGTACGCCAATGACCAACTCAGCTCGATCACTTTTTACTCATCTGATTTGGGCAACATGTACGTCAAGCCACTGGAGGCTGTCGTGATCAAGGAAGACGGGCAGGAAGAGATCGAAAGCTGGGAAGGCATGTTTTCGCTGAACCTCATCGACAACGTGTTTGGATTCTTGAACGGGCTTCTACAGGACACGGGCCAGTGGGGCAAAGACGTGATCGAGGAGATCAAATTCTCGACGTGGGAGTCTTTTTTCACGATGCCAAATACGCCGTTTGATTTCACAGTGTCGAATGGAGTCCTCAACTTGGTCGCTGTGCTCAAGTATCTCGACGACGAAGTTCAGTCGTATGGCCTTGCACAGATTCTAGAGTCTCTCTCTTCACGCTTAAACTCGCAGAGAGTTCGGGACTTTCTCACCAATGACGAGAGACAATCCTTTTTCATCGATCTAGGAACGGATCCAACAGAAGCCACGTTATTGTTGAAGGAGTTGAATTGCTTGAACAACTTGCTCTTCGTGTTGACAGAAATTTACTTGAATCCGAGCCTGATTTCCAACGAGACATACCAGGTCCTTTTTGATTACCTCAAAGACGACTTTAATTTGATACAGAATCTTGTTGATGTCTTTCAAACGGCCATTTGTGAGGAAACGAATATTCGCGCGGCGTTGCCGGATGAAATAATGGAGAAAACGAGTCCCTCGCTTTTCTACACGATCAAAAGCTCTGCTATCCGGATTCTTCCAAGAAAACCACCTGCCGAAGAACAGCACGACGAGTCGACGAGCGCGAAATACAAGAACACACTTCAGTTACGTTTCTTGATGGATCTGCTCATGAACAATACTTCTGTTATTCTTTCATGTGTTTCTAGAAGCTGCATGCACAGGAGGCAAGACTTCTTCACCGATTCCTGGAGGATGGCGAGCGTCATTGCCACGAAACAATTGGCGACTTCTTTGAGCGGGATATTGCGGGGCCTGAGGCAGTTGCATCAAGATAATCAACTTGAGTACGTGCTCCGTACTGTGCATGCTATAACATTCATTAGCATATACAAGGATAGAGGAAAAGAGGTGCTTTCTACATCTTTTGTCCTGTGTTTTTACAGTACCACCGATATTGCAAAGTCTTTGTTTTCACAAGCAGTCCTGGCATTTAAAACTGTCTGTGAATTGCCCAAATCAGATCTTATAGCGGCCAGGGAACTCTCATTCATCCAAAATACGCAAGCTTCCATTGGTTTTAATGCATTGAACTTGTTGTTCTCTTTCATTTGCAAGCTTCTTTCGCGCCTGCATGTGAACAAATATCCCATGACCTCATATTTTTACAACAAAGAATACTGTGGAAATGAAAATCTCCCAGTGGACGGTGTCATCTCACAATCTGCGTTTCACGCTATGCGTCTCCTCAGCCTTATTTTGGGTACCAAGTCGATATTTTCTGAGATCGACGACTACTCTCTCATTTCAGAGTTTCCTACAAAAATATCAGAGCTGCTCGTGAACATGATTCGCCTCACATGGGACGTCAACCCCATTGATGACTACTACCCTTTGAACGAGGACTGGATGACGCCCGCATACGAAGAAGTTGAATTTATGGAGGACGTTTTGGATCTTGACGGTGACACCGCTCGACAACTTCTCGCATTTGGGAAGTCCATCAAAAACTTTGATGTGATTTCGGAAAAGGCCGAGAAAATGGGTGTGCCAGACTGGTATCTTTCCAAACTGAAGCTCAAAAATACAGATTTTGCAAATCTCTTCAAATATGATCCGGTGCAACCTTTCCCGCCTGGATCTGTGGAGACCCTCAGAAAGCAGGAAGAACTGCAAATATACTCGATTGCCTTGATTCAGCTCGCATGCCATACCAGGGGTCTCGATCGCGCAGTCGCTTTGGCTTACCAGAGTAAAGGGGTGGATTCCGCACTCGTGAAGAGTATTTTCGGCGTTCTCGACCACATTCTGCAAATAAACGAGGACGTCAAGAGAGCTCAGTCAACGAATTTGATATACTTGTTGGAGGAGATCATTTGTCGTGAGCCGTTCGTTGCGGAGAGCAAGTTTCACGTGGAATTCCTGACCACCTTCGAGACATTCATTGATAACTTTTTGTCAAATGTTATGAGCAGTCCCGAACTCGCAGACACTGAATACTTTGCAGCGGGACTTTCCCTCATGTTGCCTGTATTGAGCCATGCCCCTCCGACAGTGTATCTGGAGCTTACATCTCGTATTCCAACGTTTACCGCTTCACTCGCTCTAAAGGAGAAAATTACCGCCACTATTCTTCAACTTCAGCCGCTGAAAAATGTGAAGTCTGTCACTTTGCTCGGAAGGTATATGTATTTGATGGCAAAAGAGGAAACTTACAAAGAAAGAGTTGTGAAATCGCCGTTGTTGGCATGTATTATCAAAAGCATGAAAGCGCTCTTGGAGGCAGCAGATAAGGACAACCTCAAGACCCTACAGGACAGCATCATTTTGGTCATCAGAACATGTTTCGATACAAAAAGTACTCTACTTGATGTCTTTTCAGCCGAAATAACAAAGATCATGAAAAAGCACACTGGCATGAAGCGCGAATTGGGTCAGATGATCCATGAATCTCGTCCTTTGATTGGGCGGGATCCTGACTATTTCCTTGAGGTGGCTTCGAAGATGGTACGCTTGGACAATTACGATGGCAAATCCACTTCGGGAGAAAAGCTTTACTTATTAGATGTCAAAGAAAGGGATACTTTGCAAAGCTCAAACGACTCAGATGTCGAGATGAAGGACTGCAATGAGATGGAGGACTCGATCAACCCGCTGGGACTCGTGTATACGCTCTTGTCTCAATTGATGAGCATAACAAAAGAAGATTGGTATACATCACCTCAGAAGACCGCGGAAGAAGCCGACAAACCTAATGAGAAGAAGAATGATGCACTGGAGTTCGATTTTTTGATGGAAAATAAGAAGTTTTCATACATGTGTTTCCTTCTTCAGAGTCTTTGCGAATTAGTGGGCTCATACAACCAGGCAAAGTTGGAGTTCATAACATTTTCCAAGAAAGTCAAAAATGAGGAGAAGAACAAGCCACGCTTAACCAGTCTCAATTTCTTCATCCACCAATTAATTCCGAGCTACCTGTTGGTCTCACTGACGGGACCAGAGTTCCACAGACGCGAGGCCATTTCTTCTCTTGCTAAGCTCACGCTTTTGGCGCTCGTGTCCACGACTATCCAAGAAAACGACGCCGAGCCTGACCCAAGAAAGGAGGACGCGGATATGGCTATCGTGCGCAAACTCATGGTGGACATTATTTCGAAAATTTTACGGGAGACGATTCACGAAACCACAAATATAACTCGCGTTTACTCGAAGATTCACGATATTTTCGATTTGTGCTCCTGCTTGCTATCTGCCAAGTTCAGGGAATTATGCTACCCTTTACTCAGCAAATCTGCGACAAAGTCCGACCAATTTTACGTGGCTTCTGCCTTCATCGATTCACATTTGGGAAACCAAATTGCATCGGTTATCTCCAACATTGACTTGAATTTCCCCGAGGTTAGCAAAGTGATTAACACAGGATTGAAAACCCTTTCGAGTCTTGCGAAGATCAAGTTGGCAAACGCAGATCTTTTTGAGACTGCTTTATCAGGAGATAAGGATGACGAGGATATCGAGGAGGAGGAGGACAGGGATGAAACTCCCGATTTGTTTCGTAATTCAACTTTGGGGATGTACGATCTCGATCTTGAGAGCGAGGAAGAAGAGGAGTTTTATCAAGATCAAGCCATGGGCCCGTTATCCGAGTCCGACATTTCGGAAGATGAGTCCGACGTTAGCGATGAGATGAGCTATTCCGACATGGATTCAGAGATTGAAGAGGGAGAGTTGGTGGAGGATGACCAAGGTATTGAAGAAGGTTACGAGGGGTTTGATAGTGACGATAGCGAAAACAACATCAGTTTCATCGAAGATCTTGATATTCATTCTGCGGATGGCTCAGACTTTAATTCGGAAGCGTCTGATTTCAATGGCTTCGAAAGCAACGGCGATGTTTCTGAAGATGAGGGCGATGACGGTGACGATGACGATGAAGACTTTTCTGACGATGATGAGATGGAGTACACCGAAGCTGAACTTGATGGATGGGAGGAAGCTTTCGCCGACCTACCAGAGCTGGGCGGCTCGAACGAAAGAGTCCGCTTCGGCGATATACCCGGAGAGGAAGCAGAAGATGGCACCCGTTTTGACTTTGACTCGGAAGGCCGCAGCGAGTCCGAGTTGGAGGATGATATCGGTCCTGAAGCTGTCGGCAGCCAGGCCAGAGCCACACGCGAGTCTATTACATCGTTTTTCAATGCGCTCCGTCCAATGGGTCTGCCGATTTTATCCTTGAATCCATCTGGAATTCTCGCTGGGTCTATTCAAATTGGTTCCAATCGGACCAACGATCTGGCGTTTCCACAACTTGATGCCGCTTTTCAGGCACTTCTTACGCTGGAGCAACTGAAAAGTTCAGTCGACCATATGCTTATAAGGTCGAGTGTCGAAAGATGGGCCGGAACTTTTTCATTTTACTTCCGTCGGTTCGAGACTGTGTTTTTGGAAATGGCCCGATCGAAGCTCAAGGAGCAAATTAGCACCAGCAGCTACGAAATTTTCAAGAGAAAAGCCGAGGAAAGAGAACAGCAGCGCCAAAAGAGACAGGAAATGCTAAAAAAGAGGAGAGAAGAAGCTTTACGCAAGCGTGAGGCCGAGTTGAGAGAGCGCGAGGCAGCTCAAGGACCTACGGAAGCAGAGCCTCGCGAGCCAGTCATGCTTTGGATTGGTAATCGCGAGGTTGACATTAGCGGAACCGATATCGACCCCGAGTTTTTTGAGGCTTTGCCGGATGATATGCGAGAAGAGGTTTTCACGCAGCACATTCGAGAGAGAAGAGCAAACGCCAATAGCACAGGAGGCGAGGCTCGAGAGATCGATCCCGATTTCCTTGACGCCCTTCCTGAGCAAATAAGGAACGAGATTTTGCAGCAGGAGTCTATGACGAGAAGATTCAGCAGTGAAGGGTTTGGATTATTCAGAGATGAAGATGAGCTCGATTCAGAGATGGAAGAAGAGTATGAATTGGCTGAGGTCATGGAGGAAGATGGGACAGGCGAGGCACACAACGAGAATACTGTAAGTCACGAGAGTGAACAAATTGTGGTGCCAGCAAAGAAAAAGAAGTCTTTTTCTGTCCCTTTGATAGACCGTGCTGGTGTCGCGAGCTTGATCAAGCTCTTGTTCTTACCCAGACCAATAAACCAAAGGGAGCACATTTACCTGACTCTCGTCCTGATTTGCAACAACAAGCTGACCAGAGCTGATGTTGTCAGCATGCTCATCGCCGTTTTGCATGACGGCCTAGTCAGTCAAAAGGCGTTGGAGAAGATGTTTTCTCAAGTGGCATCTAAAGCTAAAAAGAATGACCAGCAAATTGTGTCAGAGAGCTTTCCCATCGGATGTACGCCTATATCCATCGGCGTGCAATTGATTGAGGCGCTTTTGTATTTGTTGGAAAAAACACCTGCGTTGAGGTTGTTTTTACTCACGGAGCATGAAAACAGTTTCCTCACGAAGAAACATTTGAAGAAGTTTAGGCTCAAGAAAACATCGCTTTGTGAGGACAGATTTCCCATCAATTTGCTTTTCAGGCTCTTGGACAACCCACTTTTGAGCGAAGAGCATCTTTTCATTGACTTGCTCTCTAACGTTTTGAACTATGCAACCAGGCCATTGTTGATGATGAAAGACACGAAGAAACCGACGCCAGCATCCTTTTCCACAAACTTCATTCCCGATCGTAATTTGCGTCTGATCATCAAGATATTGGCTTCCAACGAGTGCGTAAACTCTACGTTCCGGAGCACAATCAGTTGCATGCACCACCTTTCTCTGTTAAATAACGCTCAGAATGTGTTTTCGACTGAACTTTCGGAACGTGCCAGTGAACTTGGGGATCTTATCGTCAAAGATCTTAAAACTTTGACCGGGGAGTTGGCAGACACGTCGAAAAATGATGCTCATGACAACAAGGTCGTGAGTAAGTTTACAGCTTCGAGTTCAGACCAAGCCAAGTTGCTTAGAATTTTGACGGCTTTGGATTATATGTACGAGAGCCAGAAAAGAGATCACAAATCTGATGGCCCGAAGGAAGAACTCGACAGATTGAATGGATTATACAAACACCTTCAGTTGGGAACTTTGTGGAAAGCACTCAGTGACTGCTTGAGAATCTTGGAGGATAACATTGAACTTTCCCATGTTGCGACTGCGTTGCTTCCCTTGATTGAAGCTCTCATGGTGGTCTGCAAACATAGCAAGGTCAAAGAATTCCCGATCAAGGATGTGATGAAGTATGAAGTGAAGAAGATTGATTTCACTAAGGAGCCTATCGAGAGTTTATTCTTCTCTTTCACCGATGAACACAAGAAAATTCTCAATCAAATGGTGAGATCGAATCCTAATCTTATGAGTGGGCCTTTCAGCATGTTGGTGAAGAATTCGAGGGTATTGGAGTTCGACAATAAACGAAACTACTTCAGCAGACAGCTTCATGACGGAAAGGAGCCTAGCGCAAAAATGAGTGTGAGCATCCGTCGTGAGCAAGTTTTCCTTGATTCATACAGGGCTCTTTTTTTCAAGTCAGTCGAAGAGTTCAAGAAAGCACATTTGGAGATAAACTTCAAGGGTGAGGCGGGAATTGATGCTGGCGGTGTCACCAGAGAATGGTACCAGGTTTTGTCCCGTCAAATGTTCAACCCTGACTACGCATTGTTCACTGCCGTTGCGAGTGATGAGAACACCTATCACCCAAACAGAACTTCGTACATCAACCCAGAACATTTGTCATTTTTCAAATTTATCGGACGCACAATCGGGAAAGCTATTTACGATGGCTGTTTCTTAGATTGTCACTTTAGTCGCGCGGTGTATAAGAAGATTTTGGACCAGTCTGTGTCGCTCAAAGACATGGAGAGTTTAGACTTGGAGTACTACAAGTCCTTGATCTGGATGCTTGAGAATGACATCACTGACATCATTACCGAGGACTTTTCCGTTGAGACTGATGATTATGGCGAGCACAAGATCATTGATCTTGTTCCTGACGGAAGAAACATTCCCGTGACAGAAGAAAATAAGCAGGATTACGTCAGGCTCGTTGTTGAATACAGATTGCAAACTTCTGTCAATGAGCAAATGCAAAATTTCATCACTGGATTCCATGAGATTATTCCGCGGGAATTGGTGGCTATTTTCGACGAGCAAGAGCTCGAGTTGTTGATCAGTGGCTTGCCTGACATTGACGTGCAAGACTGGCAGAATAACACCAACTACAACAATTATTCTGCGTCATCTGAGCAGATTCAGTGGTTCTGGAGAGCCGTAAAGTCGTTTGACAATGAAGAAAGAGCAAAATTGTTGCAATTTTCAACGGGCACGTCGAAGGTGCCATTGAATGGGTTCAAAGACTTGAGAGGAGCGAATGGTGTGTGCAAGTTCAGTATCCATCGTGACTACGGAGCCAAGGACAGATTGCCTTCCTCGCACACGTGTTTCAATCAGATTGATTTGCCTGTGTATGAGTCCTACGAGACGCTCCGCGGGTCGTTGTTGCTTGCGGTTTCCGAGGGCCACGAAGGATTCCAGCTTGCGTGATGATACACAGCAAAATACCACGCGTTTAGTGTATAACTGTCTATATTATAATCACAAATTTATCTATCACCGCGTCTCCATATTGGACGCCCAGGCCTCTAGGCCTTCCGAGGACTCGAGTGTCGAGACTAATTTATAGTTCTCGGCATTCACTTTCTCAGCTTCTTCGTTGTACAAGCCGCATTCGGCAATGAAGTCACGTGGCTTCATGGTGATTCTGCCCTTCTTTTTGAACACGTATTTCGTGATGGCCACAGCGCATAGTTTGCCGCCGGGGAGCTCGAATTTCAGCATCACATAGAGCCATTTGTGGTCCCATGCAAACACATTCAGCACCACCGAATACTGCTGAAAAACCTTGATTTCCTTCTTGAATGCACACTGGATCGTGCCTACAGGAACATAGGGACAATTCTGGAGCGATTTGCGGCGGAATTCGCCCTTTTCGTTTTGCCAGTATTTCAAAAATAGCGTCTGGAAAATCAGACACACAAAGTGGGTGCGGGCAATGTCCAAGTCCACCAAATACGTCGAGTTCGATTTGTGAAGGTACATGTCGATTTCCAACGGAGACGCATATGTGTGGTAGGCCACGGCCCTGAAAATATCGAGTTTTTTCTCGCCAAATCCATACGTGTTTTTTTTCGTCAAAAGATATTGTCTTTTCTTGAAGATAAGATGCTTGAATATGTACAGATAGAATCGGAGTGGGTATGCCAACGGAAGCGATTTGTATGTGGATAAAAGGAAGAGCACAAGCGCGGTTTTCAACGCCA
This sequence comes from Metschnikowia rubicola, assembly GCA_030557065.1. Lineage (NCBI taxonomy): Eukaryota > Fungi > Ascomycota > Pichiomycetes > Serinales > Metschnikowiaceae > Metschnikowia > Metschnikowia rubicola. The sequence goes on along the minus strand of JAKTVE010002410.1, from coordinate 823 downwards.
ACCCAAACATCTTAAAATTGAAATTGACTGAATTTTAGAAAAAAAGACAAAACAGCGAAAGTTGAACGTTTTTTAGAGAAAAAAGTGTTGGGTCTGGACCATGGCCTGTGATAGTGGTTTTCGCTCGACTCATTTCCTATCTCGACTCATGTCCTGCACACAGACGAACCGAGGGTTAGTTGCATATTCCGGCTGGAGTGTCCCGTTTCTGCCGGGCCGACATTTGCAGCCGGTGCTCCCGGTGAGAATGTTAACATTTGTGAATGCATCAAAATATTGCATTTATAAACAAAACTTATTTGAAACACTTCTTTTTCACATAAAAATGGTGGTGTCAATAATGCTACGGTATTGGTGACTTTAGTAACGTGGTACATGCCTTCAACGTGCCGGAGTTAAGCTCGAGCAGCCCCGGAGATAATCTATGGGGGGTGGGGCTCACTTAGTCTTGGGGTCAAAAAAAAAAGAGCGTTTAATCCAGCCAATAACATCACCATTTTTGTGAGTTGCTCGTGAGCCAAATCACGTCAAGTTGCTGGTTTTGAAATCTGTTCTGCCCAAAAAGCGCAGTTCTGATACTGGTATCACTGACCGTACTTTCAGCGTGAATGATCGGTGGTGGAAACAACATACTAGCCAGCCTTGATTTCATCGAAACCGCGGATCAGGTGAAAGTTTGGATGACAAAGTGACGTGAATGTTCATGGTAAACGACACAAAAATACTTTACATGTGATTTTTTGAATGAGTGTGTTCATTATCGGGCACGTTCGATGCGCTCGCACGTCAAGGTCGGCTAAAGTGCATTGATGTGCTGATGGAG
>JAKTVE010002409.1:0-16124 GCA_030557065.1 Metschnikowia rubicola | reverse complement strand
CTCATGTGTGTCAAAGTCCTGCGCTGGGGCGAAGAAGATACCCAAAAATGCCAAATGATGATCCAAATGCATAACAAAAACGTTAAAGATATCACGAAAAGGTAATACGACTATCAACGATATCGTTTCACGATTTGCGATGCGTGAGAGTAAACAAATCGTGGAACGCTTTTTCAAATACGAAATGTTTGTGCCGTTTTTTTTTCACATTCTTCAATGCTAGTTACGAAAACTCACGCGAGCGCGCAACATTTGATCAAACACAGATTAGGTGACAGTATTCTCTAATGACTTTCTCATCATGAACATACAGAAAGTTGGAAAATGCGATGGTTGCATACTCCTGCATATTGTGGCCCTTATACGAATCACGTGCGTGATTGCACCATCGCGATCATACGAAGTTCAACTTCAACAAACGCAAATGTTGGTTTTTTTGCAGTTTATCTGGACAAAAAATCTAATCTGGCCATACAGAGGTTACAGTTGGATCCAATAAAGCATATAATATCATATGCTTACTCCCTGTTCTTGAGCTACCCTTCCCGCATCCATCACTCAAAAGCTCTAGAACATTCCACTGGGATAGACAGTCCGGTTCAGTATAAACTCACAATTCGCTCAAAGCTGAATTACTTATTCACGCCCCCTATAAGTTTTCAGCACCGCATCACTCATCATGAAAAACATCGACGAGAAAATCGAGGCGCTTTTGGCGTGGATGGGGAATGACAAATCCGAACCTTCAAGTACTTCTTCCAAATCAACGTCACATGTTTCGGAGAAGCTAGAAGTGAAGGATGTGGCTGGTTCCGGCCGTGGTCTCTATGCGAAAGCGTCAATCATGAGAAACGAGCAGCTCATACGAATTCTGCCGAGCTACCTTCTCAATTTCTCGACGGTTTTGGCCCATATATTGAAACACAATCCAGCCACTCCACTCCCCACGTCTGTGCCGCATAATCTTTACGTGCCTGCGGCAAAAAACGACGCTGTGGGAGGCATTTACTCGAAAATGTCGCTCGAGACATTACTCTCCTTATCCTCTTTCCAGATCGTGTCTCTTTTCCTCATGCTAGAAACAGCCCGCGGCACTGACTCGTTTTGGAAACCGTTCATCGACATGCTCCCCGAGATCGAGGAGTTGCTGTTGTGTCCGCTCGTATGGAAAGTGATGAAAATGCCACAAGCAGACAAATTGTGGGCCATGCTCCCAAGAAGCACGCGGAAACACTCAGAATCTGTCTTGGTCAGGTTTGAGAAAGACATGCATGTAGTGTCGTCGCTTCTTCAGAACACCGCGTTTTTCTCGACAAAAACCTTCCTCTGGGCGTGGATGTGTATCAACTCACGTTGCCTTTACATGGAGGTCCCCCAGGCGAAAGACGCCGCCGACAACTTCACCATGGCGCCGTATGTGGACTTTCTCAACCACCTGAGCGAGGACCAATGCGGCATCAAGATCGACGCGCTAGGCTTCCAGGTGTTCACGTCCACAAGCTACAAGCCAGGCGACGAATTGTACTTCAGTTACGGCCCGCACTCCAACGAGTTCTTGTTGTGTGAGTACGGCTTCACGCTTGGCCAAAATAAATGGAACTATGTTGACATCACACAGTACCTCACGCTTCTATTCAGCGCAAAACAGACCCAGTTTCTCCAGAAAAAGAGCTATTATGGCGACTATACCGTGAACGGCGACGGCATGTCATTTCGCGCGGAGATTGCATTGGCCACGCTCCAGGAACCCGAACCTGAGTCGTCTAGAAGACTCAATTCTTTCTTGGAAGGGACCACCGATGGGTCAGTTTACGAGCGCCAGTCACAGATCTTGCTTGGGCGCATCTTGTCCAAATTGATTGCAGATTGCAACTCGAAATTGAATGCAACACACGCCTTGGGAGACGGCACGCAGCCCCAAGTTGCCGCCGTTCTTTCGTTATACAGGGATATGAAGCGGATCTGTGAGGCGGCAATAACCACTTAGAATCATGCACGGGCCGAAATCGCGCGGTGGAACGCCTTGTTTTCCTTGGTTTTCTCGATCGCTAGCTTATTCCGGACCAAGTCCAAAAGCATCCGGTTCGCCGGCGTGGGTATGCCTCTGCGTGCACCAATTGCCACAATGTATCCGTTGATAGAGTCAATCTCCGTGTAATTGAGGCGACGCACGTCCTCGCGCATAGACGAGCTGTTGTGTGCAGTTGCCTTGCAAATAGAGAGCACTGCTGACAAGAGACGGTCACGTGAGAGCACCACGCCGGCCTCTGGGCCCATCGAATGCACGTCATATTCCTTCCTGAAACACTGCACGCACTCCGCGATGACCTTATTCATCGTAGGCACGATATTCTTCGCGTAGAGCAAGTCGCCGTTGAGACAGTCGATCACGGTCGTCAACGGGTTGATGCATGCATTCACAACGAGTTTTTCCATCTGTTTTAGGATGAATTGCGGGTATGGAACAAACAGTGCCTCTAGATGCAGGCTGTGTGTTAGATGTTGCACCACCTCGGGCGCTTCGGCGTGCACAGACCCGGTAAAATTGGCCGTATCCTGCGGGAGACGTGATATTAGTAAGTTCCCAAGCCCCACGTGATGCACCACATTGGGCGACGACTTGAAAGCGCCGTGCGTGCTGATTGCATGATACAAGTTGGGCAAATCGGCCGCATTGGGCCAGTAGCGGCGCCTGAGCCTCGAAACGACGCCCATTCCGTTCTGCACAAACATAATGTTGGTGTTCTTATTGATATGCGGAAGATAGGTTTCAAGAGCCTCGACCGTGCTGTAAGTTTTCGTGGCGACGATCAAATTCTGGATCGGCTCCTCGGCGGCAAGCTTCCCGGCAAGCCCGTGCACCGCCTCAACGGGCACAGACGACGTGATGTAGTCTGCACGCAGAGGCCTCATCACGGTGATGGCGCCGCCATTATTCGCATAGACATCGAGCGCTTTCCGCGACTTCATGAGTAGTGTCGGCGCCACTCGGCCGCCTAGCGCGAGCTCGTGTGCCACAAGGGACCCCATGGCGCCCTGGCCCAATATGAACGTGGACATGGCTGTTTCTGGAGAGGGCTGGAACGGGTTTTCTAACTTCAATTGAGGTTCATGTGAAGGTGCGTTTTGGTCTGCATATAGGTGTTTTATATGCAGGTTTGGGTTGAGTTTTTCCGTTTAATGGAAAGGATCTGAGAAGTGTGGGGATTTGAGAGATTATTCTTGGAATGCAGCGTACCCTTTGGACCACACAAGTCAGCATCTCATGTTAGGAGCTAGCTGCATGGGAGTTTGCACGTCTCGTGTACTCACCAAGTTCTATGTCACGTGACTCGCGCATACACTCACCATGAGGTGCGGCGTAATCTCCGAAAGCTCAATCAATATTCTATATCACCCCTAAACATGCTCGTAATTGGGCTCACTGGCGGCATTGCCACGGGCAAATCTACCGTCTCGAAAGAAATGGCGCGCCAAGGTATCCCCATTGTGGACGCTGACGTGATTGCTAGAGAAGTCGTGGAGCCAGGTAAGAAGGCATATAAACAGGTTGTAGAGGCATTTAGCCCGCTCGTTCCGGACTTGGTAGACGAAGATGGGAGACTCAACCGCGCCAATTTGGGCAAAGCCGTTTTTGGAAATAAAGAAAGATTGGGCACGCTCAACGGGATCGTGCATGGCGCGGTGAAACGCGAAATCGCCAGGCAGTTATTCTGGACGTATGTTGCCGGATATAGTATGGTAGTTTTGGACGTCCCGTTGTTGTTTGAGGCCGGCCTTCATCACATTTGTGGAGCGACAGTTTCTGTTTCTACAGATAGCGCCACGCAGCTCAGACGGCTTTTGGAAAGAAACCCCGAGTTGTCTGAGGAGGATGCCAAAAAGCGGATCCTGAGCCAGCTTTCAATGGACGAAAGAAACGTGAAAGCAGATGAAGTGATAGAAAATAACGGCACGCTCGAGGACCTCCATGCAAGGGTCTCAGCAGTGGTCAACAGGCTTCGCCCCAGTAAATTCTGGACCATGGTCGACTGGATTCCGCCCTGTGGCATATTGGTTGCTGTTTCCACCATCGTCTCGCGGTCCTTGAAACGGTGATTTGCAACCGTGTTCAGATTGAGAGAAGGTATTGGTTGCTAGATCGGCTCAAAATGCTCTTGCCGTTGTTTGAAGTCGAGTTGTACTTTTCCAAAAAAAAAAAAAAAAAGTATGCATTGTGTCGAGATTTTACTTGGTCAAGTCATCATTCTGTCATCAAGCCATGGATCTGGCGTCATAAAAAGGGTACTTGCTTCGCCACCCACTCCTCACAAGTCGAGTGTTTAGGATTTTGGAGGGAGGCAAGCGCTTCCGTATGGGCATTCACCTATTTGCAGAAATCGGGATACATCACAAGAGTCAAAACTGGGCAATTCAATCCACTGGTTTGCAAGGCTTTTGGCTTCCCGCAACCTGAAGAACATTTAACTCGTCTCTCAGAGCCGAACTCAAAAGAGACCTGAAAGTCATGAACCCCCCTTGGCCCAGTGGCCAATAATACCATGAGTGTGTTATTACTAGCAAGAAGATAAAGGAACCGAGTTTTCAGCTCCTATCTATATCAAGAATGCAACATACCCCATGGGGTGTACAACAACAGCAACCCCAAATATTTGAAAAGGGCTCACTGTCTGTCGGAATCCCTTATTTCTCGAACAAACTCGATTTGTGTCATCGAGCAGTTTATATTGCTGGGCCAGTTTGTGAGTATAGATCCTAGGATCTCTTTACGGCACCTAGGCGTTTTTTGCTTCACGGATCCTCGCCGCCAAAAGCCTCTCTGTGTCGCCAAGCCTCTTTAAGTCACCATGCCCATTCTATGCTGAGCAGTTTAGTGGCACAATTTCACCTGGCTATTCGTGTCTGCAAAACTCTTTCCGGTTCAGTATGATAAGTATCGCGAGTGAATTTCACCAAAATCTCTTGCAACAACGATACAGGCACATGCTCGGCCTTGAAGATCTGGTCTACCAAAGAGAACCATGAAACCAGCGCATCTTTAGTGGCGAAGTCTCCCGAAGTCTTGGGCCCGAAGCTGTGTAGGTCCGAATCGAGCTTACGGCTCAAAAACTGTTGATAATTAATGCATGCACGAATGTCTCCATCGCAGACTTCAAGCACTTCGGCTATTTCCCTCCGGTCGAGTCCAAAATTCACTAATGAAGACCTCAATTTCGACAGTAATTCCGAATTTCAGTGCTTGGAGAGCCTCTCATCGGCCAATCTATCCGAGACTCAATCACCCAGTGCAAACTTGCTTGCTCAAACGGTCGCATATTATGACACAAACAAACGACTCGATTTGGCCTACATTAATGATTTAGAGTTTGTTTGTTGTTGTTTTTTTTTTTTTGATCTTTCACAAGCGGGAGAAATCAGTTCATCTCGGTCGCTTTATTGATTATCTGATCTGAAGCAATCTGGAATTTGTCTCCAAGATGAATAGACTTTGAGGCCCATGACAGCGATGCAACGGACATTTCATAAGGGACTTTAAGGTAAAGCTTTCGCTAAATCGAGCATGATAGGCGAGTCAGGCTTGTGATTTGGCATAAGTCGAGATTCAGTGATCAGCCACTCAAGAAATTTTTGGGGATCAAACAGTTCTCCAAGCCGTATGATTACTTGTTATATCTTTTTCATTATTGAATTTGTGGGGGACTTGATATCTAAAACTGAGAAGGATGGGCTTCAATATGTCATTGCCCTGAATTTTCATTGACTGGGTATCAGTATATTTTCGTACATCACCATGCTCATACAAACAGACGTATACGAACGCAATAAATTCCCCGCTGTATGAGATATATGTTAGCCATGGACCATAGAATGCGACGCTATGAATCGCAGTGACTCCTTGGAGCTGAGTGATGTCACCTCTCTGAACAGGCTTTTCTCTCTGAACAGGCTTTTCAAAAGCACGTAAGGCTGTTCACCATTGAAAGTCGCCTTAACCCGCAGACATCCCGCTGAAGCTAGTAGAAGAAACGAGAGTCGTGTTGATGTGTCAGGCATTCTGATATAATTGCTTACACGCCATCTGCCACTGCTCCGACACGAAAAACTAGCTTTGAGAAAGGATAACTGACCTCCAACAGAACTTTAACGTGCAACCTGAGGATGAAAAGTGATAGATGTTTCTTTTGGACGCTTGTTGAAGGCTCAGACTAGCATGCCTTGATATGTTGAAAGCTCCTGCTTGAAGGCAGGTCCAACGAAAGCGCATATCGAGCTGGACTGCGTTCTCAAACCTAGCAAGCGAAACAAATATAGCTTGAGTCCCCACCCCCACCTTGCTCTAGGCGCGCCAATACTGAGCCAAACTGTGGAGCGTGTCGATTACCACGGGCAAGAATGCGTTGACACTGTCGATAATGAGATTCTGGAAGTGCAAGATCGCCTCCTCCTCACTCATTTCGAGGGCAAATTTGTCCTGGACTTTTTCAACCGCGCGCGATGGGTCGATCTGAATGTCTGGGATATTAGCATTCAACATCAACTGGAACAAATTGAGAATCAAGTTGCTGTTTCGGCGAAGGGTCGTGTATGTGATGAAACAGTAACTCTTGAAGATGTTAAAGTTCTCGTGGTTCATGCCGCCCATGCCGTCGATGACCTGAATTGGGAGTTTCATCATTGGCGGGAACGGCTTCGGGTCGCGGCCCAAAATGTACCCAAAATCAGCGTGCCAGAACTTACCGTTAGGCGATAAGAGCAAGTTATCCAAATGCCGGTCGCCGACGCCTAGGATATAAGTGATCACACAGTATCCTGCACACGACTTCACGTAATTTTCCATCACCTGTGTGGACACACCTAAGTCGGAAACAATGGCCTGTTGCGGGTTCTGCTGTGCTAGTGCATTCTTCTTCACACCCAAAATGCTGCCCTCATCAGCGTCGTCGCGGTCCATGAGCCGGCTATGGAGCTGGAGATAGGTCAAAATTCCATTGCGTTGGGCCAGCTCAGCGCTGCCACGTGACCGGGATTCCCTGCCCTGTGCGGTTGTATCTGCGTCGGCGTAACTTCTCGATAGAACACTGTCCAAAGTCTCGTTCGGAATGAACTGGATAAGGCCGGCCACGGGGCTCGTAGCAAGGATTTTGTAGGGAGTCAACTTCAAGTTCAAGTTCTCGTTTTTCAAAAGCTGGTCCATCAAGTTAATGATCTGAATGACCAACTGGTCCTGGCGAAGGTCGTCGCCTATCTTGAACATGAGCGGGTATCTGCCGTAATTCTTCTTGAGCCCGAAAATCGACGACAGCGCCAGTGAGTTTGCGCCGAATCCAGCCACGGTCTTGAATGTGATTTTTAACGGCGCCATCGATGACTTGAACACAGAACATTCCTGCGGGTAGCATCCGCAGACCATGACCGATGGATCCAACGGGAGTGGGAACGGCTCCGCGAATTTAAGCATTCCGTTGGCCGAGTCGGCCAAGTAGTCACGGAGAAACTGTACTTTCTTGCTTGTAGCCTCGTTTTTCTTGAACGACGTGCGGAGAAGCTCGACGATGCCCGTGAGCCGCTTGACAAACGCAATTTGGCTCTTGAGGTACTTGTACTGCGGCAGTTTCGTCCGCTGAGAATGCTCTTTTAGCCGCTCGATGTACAAGTTTAGCACGATATTGTAAATCGAGGCCTGCGAACTCAGCGGCAATGGCAGCGGCAGGGCGTTACCATCTCCACCACCGCCGCCACGCAGCGCGCCACGGACAACCTGATCCTCGTTCTCGACCTTCACGTACCAATAAAAATAGTTGCCCAACATGCCATTCTGCACAGATTTCTCCACCAAGAAAAGCGCGAGCGGCGCCTCACGAAGGGCGTCTCCTGTGGCCAGTACCGGCTCGTACTTGAGCGCCTGTACGAGCTGTAGCAAGTACAAGAGCAACTCGTTGGCACTGGCCAAGCGGAGTCGCTCCACGGCAAAATTCCGGAGCCGTTTCGTGTACTGGAAGATCTTGTCGATTTTCTTCTCCTCGGCGGAGTGAGTATCCTTGGCTGCGGCGCTGGTGGTGGCGATGAGTCGCCGGCGTAACTGTGCCGTGAGCGTGTGCGGATTAAAATTATTGCTGAGGAGTTCCAAAGCGTCGCCAACGTCGATTTTCTCCACTGTCCACAATGGCACAATCTCCTTGAACGCGTGGTCAAGCTCGTACTCGTTTTCCCAATTGAAACATTTGAGAAACTTCGTGAAGAATTGGCGCGTGGTCTGCAGGGGTGCCGTGGTTGTGCCTTTGTCGTCAGAGAGCGTATTTTTCGAGAAAAAATAGCGGAATTTCCATAAAAGCTTCTTTTCGTGGTCATGAAGCACCGCACTGGAAGGCCTGTTGAGGATACGCCAGAGCTCGTCGCGCATGTGAGGCGATGGCTTCGCCTCTTTATCTAGCAACGACGTGTTGTTAATATTAATCGCCAAGCTCTGGAATTTCTGCTCAATAGGGTTCTGCTCATGCACGGAGCTAGCCGCCGGCACCGTGCCTGCCGCGGCTGTTCCTTGCTCGGCCCTGGCGCTATTGAAACTTAGGATGGTAGAATTGTGGAAGTCAGGGTCGTAAACTCGAGGAGAATCTGAACCTGGCAATTCAAACGCATTCAAAACCATAGCTAGCTGCGGGCCAACTTGTTCTGGGGCACCGGTGTCCAAGAGCGGCGCCAGGGGCTGCAAAAGAGGCGCGCTGTAGGTGATGTCCAGAAAAACCACCGGCAACAGGAAATTCGGGAGGTCCACGAATAAATGGTGCCGCGCGGGTAGATCAGAATCTTCTGCAATGCTCCCCAGGGATATTTGCAGCTTTTTCCCCGCCAAACTCTCGCCTTTCCCCGCCTTTTCAACCGCCGGCATGGCCCACGAATCTAGCCACTGCGACCGCGGGAACTCGCCGCTTTCATACTGAAACATCTTGGATTCCATTGGCGTGGTTGTTTCTAGAGAGCCGTAATTGATGAGTTTAGCATAGCCCGTTTCCCCCGCGTACACAGGGACCTTGTAGCCGCCCTTCCGGAGCGTGCTATCGCGGTGGTCAAATAACGATAAACGGCCGCGGGCATACACCTCCGGGCACGCCCTGACGATTTCCAAAAGCGTGAATTCCAAATAGGCATCAAACGACACCTGGTTATAGTTTATGGGGAGCTTCACATAGCAATCCCACACGCGTTTGTTGCTGTGGAAGTGCGTGTACGGGGTCTGAAACTGCTCGGTGAGCGGGTTGTGATTCCCGTCAAACACCTGCACGCGGGCAAACAAGTTTGAGTTTGCCGAGATCTGCGAGAGTCGCTGGAACACACTGGCGTCTTTGAATTTCGCCGAATTGGCAACCAAGACTGGTTGGGGCGCGGTTTCTAGCCGCCGGAGCTTGACCGTGATGGGAATCGCGAGGCTCTTCAGAAGCCCCACGGTCACCGTGCTTGTGTGAGTGTCCGAGCCAGAATCGGCCTGGCTTTCCAGTGATATCATAAATATTATTTGAGTGCTTCACTTTGAAAGAAAATTTATGTGGTTTTTCTGGCCGAAAGTGTGGTTCAATGGTGTATATTACAGGTATGTATATATCCGCTTATGGGCTGCGTGGGCTACAGTAGTCTCTCGATAAGATAAGTCAAGTCTGGTGCGCGCGACTGGCATTGTTTCACGCGGGCAGGCTCTAAGCCTCTACCTAATGTTAGGGAAGCTCGGCTCGATTGTGTGATATAGTTCTAATGTGTTGATGAAGTATTTTTCTGTTTTTTTTTTTCTTTTTTTTCTTCGGTTGATGCTTTTGAATACAGTTTCTGGCTATTTCGTCTCCTTAGTCATGAAGTGGCTCGCTTGTAGCACGTTGATCATACTGAAAGGAACTCTATATATAAGACGAAGACCTGCTTATGGGATTCACATTCTTTGGACGACAATGCATATCGTGCTCCGACTTATTCATAATAAGCGCAAAATCAGCGTATACAAAAAATATCACGGAACATTTTGATGAAAACTGGCAGGTCAAGAGATCTTCATCGGCAAGTCAGACTGTCTCACATCAGAATTGGCCGGATTACACAGTGGCATACAGGAGACAAAATCTACACTTGCCACAACCTTCTGGATTTCCTCAAAGTTATTTGTGATAACTCTTTTATTCTATTCGATGAGAAAAATTCATTTGGTTGGTCCAACAGGAATTTGTATCCATAAATTCATGCTTGTCTCCTTGGCACGTGACACTGCTTACTTCTCACGTGAGCTGGCTAGATTACCTGCCCATGCCATTTTTTTCAACGATGAGTGTTGTCCTTTCATTTTTTTTGGTTGTGCCTGTTGTGTTTTTTTGGTTCATTTAATGTTGAGGAAGTTCACGCATCAATGCAAAAGCGTTTGAAGTAAAAAAGCTACTAATTCCCACGCTCGGCTTCTAACTTTAACCAGTCATTTCTCTCGATTTTGCATTCTTGCAAATTCAACTCCAAAAAAATGTCGATACGTTTCAGCACTTCTTCCCTTGGTCCCGATCTCCCATAGCCATATGCTGGGACTTTTGGCTATCTTATATGTACATGAATTTCTATTTCCATACCGACCAAATCTTTCTTAGTCATCATCTATCGGTGCATTCTGTGCTCACTTGAAAATTGAGTAAATTCCGGCAATGAGTTTGCTTCTAGTGAAAATTTCTTTCTGTGATCAAAAGGTGCCAGATCGGTTCTCGATATGGCATGGAAATCGCTACTGAAGCGGCAGTGCACAATTGAGTGTCGATGTAGGCTTGCCGACAAAAGAAGACTCCTTCGTGATTGTTTAAGACGTGATTATTTCAAAATTTTCATAAAAAGGCAGCAAGAAGGAGTCATTTGAGCCCATTTTGCTTTCAAGGGCCCTTTTGTAGCCTTGCTGGCACCAGATCACTATAATAGTGTTCAATATTTTCTTTCAAGAAGAAGGATTTGCTCAGGCAACAGCCCGTGCCCCTTCTCCTTTCACGTTTTTCAGCCTGGGTCACCAAAACGTACCTTTTACAATTTTGAAAGGCAATGCATCAGATTTCAATCATAGTCGTTCATCTCTTGTCTGCAAACGTGCTTCCTCATGCACCGCTAGGACGTCCACGCAGCCAAGCAAATGTGGCCTTTTCGAAATTATCGCCAATCAACACCCTGAACCCATTAAATAGAAGCCACAAGATCGGCTACGAGTTTCCCGGGCGCACATTCTGACCGAACCACATGTACTTCTCGCCCGCAGTCTCCTCGTCCAGGGACTCATCGCTCGAGTTCGAGTTCGAGTTGAAATTGTAGAAAATCGTCTTTCCTGGCTTTTTCTCGGGCTTGCTCTCGTGCAGGAGCATCGACGGCACAAATTTGAGCGCACTCGGATTAGTATTCACAGCGGGCCTTGCCGGAACAGGCTGTGCCTTTTGCAGGTCGTGTGTGGCCGAATCCTGTTGCAAGGCGTGGCCAAACTGCAACGCAAACTTGTTTTCCGTGACGTCCGCCGGCGGCGTGTCCTGCTCGGAGATAACACCGAATTTGGGCGTCGCCGTTTGTGGGCGCCGTCTCTGCAAAGACCGCACGCGCGCCAAGCGTGAGATCACCTCGTTCATATTCGGCGACAGCTCAATATCCAGGGTCACGTCACGTGGCGACGCCAGCCCCCCTGAAACGTTGCCCGGCAACACGTTCAGCGGCACCCTGCCCAATTCCAACGACGAGCTGGTGAGCTGGTGCAAGCTCACGTGCAGGTTCACCTTCAGATTCAAATACGGTACGGGCACGTCTGCTGCCAGCGAGTACTTGAGCTTAATCGGGTGGTAGATTTCCTCATTCAGACGTAGTTTCGCCAAATCCACCGTCAGGTTGATCCGGCTCGGCTCCGATGTCGGCAGCACCTCGGGCGACGTGGGCCTCTGCGGTGGTTTCGTGATGTCAAACGCCCTCTTGAACGCCTCGTCATTCATCACTTTCATGCGGAATTCGGACTTCACCTGGAACGGCTGTGGCCGCTGCGGGTCCCAGTCTTTAGCCGCTGGACAAAGCGGGTTACGCGCCGACGCCTGCCTCCCTGTTTGCGCTTTATTTGCGCTCAACAGCTTGATGCGGAAGGATGGCCGCGGGTGCCCGTCATGAGACTTGAGGCCGCCAAAACCAAGGGCGGGGAACTCACGTGACTCGTCGAGCTCGTCCTTTTTGATGAAGTTCGTTTTATAGTACACAATGTCCGTGTCTAGATTGAGTGTGGCGTCAAGTTGTGGGTCTCGCTCGAGCATACCCAAGCAGTCCTTGCGCAAGACCCAGCTGCCATCTATTTTCGCGGCGAAATTCATGCTAAACTCGGGAATCTCCTCGAAAATCGGCTGGCTGATGAAATGCAGAATGAAGTTCAGGATCACGTACCCGTGGCTCACCACAATGATCATATCGTGATCGTGGCTCGGCTTATCGTAGGTGGCTAGTAGTTTCTGGAAGTACTCTTTACACCGCTCTTGGAACTCTTTGAACAGCAAGTCCGGCTCGTTCCAGGGCCCTAGTTTTGTCGTGGGCCGGAAATTCGACACGTATTTCTTGTTTTGTAGCATCTGGATGTTCGGCGTGTACATCTGGTAAGCCTCGGTCAGATCGTGAAAAGGCGGCTTGTTCTTCATCTTATCATGGATCCATTCGGAGAGCGCAAAGTCGCCCAAGAGCTGGAACTTCGCCGTCACTTCCGGGTGCTTTTCCTTGATCTGTTTTTCTAGCTCCGTCACCAAAAGATCCGCTGTTTCGCAGCACCGTAGGTACGGCAGGAAGTGCACAAACACGTTTTTTCTTGTGACCCCAAGAAAGCTCGCCTGCAGCACGATCTGTGCCGCGATGCCGGCGGCTAGCTGCTCTGTTTCTCGCGTCACCAGCAGATCGTACTTCTTGTAGGGCGAATGAAGCGCCTCGCCATCATTTTTGCCGTGATCGGCCCTGGGCCCATGGCGTAGGAAAACGAGCTCGGTCATGACGTCATATGTGTCTTGATGTGGTGAATTTGTTTCACTTTTTCCTGTTTTGGCTGCAAAAATCTATTATAAATACCCCTCAAAAACAGCCTGGCTATTTTGGGTAGGCAACGGGAAGATGTGGCGGAAAAGATCGGTGTTGGCAAATCGCCCACGAGTGCCGGGCCAGCTACAATTCTGGGCCCGAAGACCTCATGTACGTCATAGCCTGCGCGGGCTGAGGTCACGTGATACGTGTTCATTATACGAGATCTACGCTTCGGGTCACGAAAATGTTCAGTAAAATGAAATTAAATTGCTTTTTATGTTTTCAATAGCCACTTTTTATTTCTAGTAATGAAACGAAGTGAGAATTTTGTTGTTTATGTACGGTCCATTTACATCTGTGACCCCTTTTCCGTGGCTGAATCTTTCGCGTGGTGCACACAGCCGATGCAAGAAAACGACCACGTTACTGTGAAACATGTCACGTGATATGCTTTTACGAGACCGCTCACGATTAGTCAGTACTTTTTAAAAGAAACGCAGGTTAAACTTTTCAGAATAAAAGAAGTAAGTAGGTATCTGAACCCTCTCAACATATCTCAAACCAGATTTGTCATACTGGCCTGGTTCCATCACCGGTATGCAATTCTTTGCCGGGTGGGGAAGCTTCATTTCGGTGTACGGGTGTTTGGTCTTATCGGTGCAACTTTAGACGCATGCCGAGGTCTAAGTCTGACGTTTTTTTCTCATATTAAGCGTGAAATGTCTTCAAAGCTTCTGACAGGTGACGTCGCCTCCTTAATCTCCGCAGCGCAAGCCGGTATGTGAGCTTGAACGATCTTCCCAGAAAAAAAAAACTAATTTTACTAACAAATGCAGCACGTGATCTATCCTACAGTCCATACTCCAAATTTCGGTACGTGGCAATCTAAATTTAGTTGGTGCTTTATTTCGAAACAGATCGCTGTTTCTATTATTTTTACGCTGATTTACAGATTTTCAAATTTTCAACTTTCACACTTGTCAGTCGTCTGATCGCCAAGTCATCCCAAATATTCAGTGAGACGACTATATATATGTCTCAATTAGAGACACAATCTTGCTAGTATTTTTCCAAAGTGCTCCTCAGAATGACATACACACCAAGAATGAGCTCTTTCTCCTCAAGGTTGATCTGGCAATATGTCTCTCTTTACCCAAAAGATGGTGTTCCTATCTACAGGTCTCACTGTACCTCGACTTAGCGTGATCTCTCTATCCAGTGATCCGTCTGTGCAAGCCCAAGACGCATACTAACATCTAGTGTTGGCTGTGCCATTCTCACCACATCCAACGATATCATAAAGGGTGCAAACGTGGAAAATGCATCCTATGGAGCCGCCATCTGCGCAGAACGGACTGCTATCACTAGGGCTGTGATGGACGGCCACAAATCGTTTCGGGCGATCGTCATTTCGAGCGATCAGCAAGACCCTATAAGCCCCTGTGGCATCTGCCGCCAAGTCATCCGTGAATTTGGCGTGGACACGCCTGTGTTCATGACTTCTGCCGACGGGAAAGTTGTGGTGGAGAAATCCTTGGCGGAGCTTTTGCCCATGAGTTTTGGGCCGGACAATTTGGGGGTTTAACGTGATTCAAGCGGTGTTTATCTGGATTCGTCTGGAGAATTTGGGGGTAAAAGCGGGGTGTGGATATGTTTGTGGGGCGATGAAGCGATGTGAATGGTAAGCACTATAGACAATGTTTATGAGGAAGGTTTTTAAAGGTAATTCAATATTCATTATGAGTCACGCATTGATCTCTTTCGTATACTGAGACGTCGGTTTCTGGGTTGCAGCCTGAGATGTTGTTGCAATTTCAGCAAACGTCAGATGGATGAACAAAATTTTCGGTTAGGATAAGGCCGGAAGCTTGTTTGGGTGCAAAAAGTAGACGTTTTCTATCTTAGAAGAATCTTAAGCTTTAAAGGCATGTAAATCACAGAAAATTCCCTATGATCCTGGGCAAAACTCTTATGAATAATAAAGCGCCCAATGTCTCTAAAAAAAGAGAAAAAAACTAATGTCCATTATGAGTCTCTCACTATGTTGATCATTTCACCATGGAGATATGCACAATATGAGACTTGACGAAATGTAGAAACAGTCCGGAAAATTCAAAAACAGCGAGTTTTGCTGAAAATAAAGCAGCTTAAGATTTTAAGGCGTATGAAGTAGCTCAATTCATGCTCTTTGATTCAACTTTATCATCGTATGTGTAGAAATTCAGATGAACTCAAATGGGTTTTCTTTTTCCACATACGGCTCTGAGGGCGCACGCGTGAGCCGTTAGTTAATCATACAGTAGTTACGCTGAGAAAGACACGATGTTCACCAAATTGACAAGTCGCGATGGAATAGACCTGCGAAAGCTTCTCGAGATTTCACAGCAAGAAAAAAAGAGGATAAATTTTCCTAGATAAGAAAAAGACCTTTTAAAGTCCGGATAATGTGCTTGTTGAAAGAGGTAGATTGTTGGAAATGCCTGCATACTGTACTATGCTCAGTACCTACCGTTTCGATTGATCAGTATTAGTCGGGGTTTGATGAAACCACGTGCAATATTTTTTTATAAAAGTAAATTATGGCACTAGGATCTAATTCATGAAATTAGTTGCGTCTAGCTCATGGAAATACTTGCATCGATATAAACAGCACATTCCATGATATATGGTACTTCAACGCATCATCAAGAAAGGTACAAGTGAGTAAGGCCTGTTCGCGAAAGACTTGTGGAATGGACGTGAATCATAAAAAACACAATTGTGATTTGCATTGAAAATATCGAAATTGAAAGATAAATGTTTTCATATATGCGAAGCGTGCCCGAAAACGTTATCACTCGGTGCTCTGGTTTCATCCGTGAGATTATGTCAAAACTAGCGGTGCAATGGCCCAAAAAGAAACAGAGTCTGACACTCGCATGGAAAAACACCAGACAAATTCCAAAAACATAACACATTCAATTCATATGCAAAGACCGACTCTTATAGTGAACACCTGCTCGATACCTGCTTGTTCCCGTGTCATCTTTTTCCTTGGTCCGCGTAAGGGCATATTCCGAGGGTGGGCACCTGACCATTCGCAGCCGGCATCTCGCGGA
>JAKTVE010002408.1:61101-96354 GCA_030557065.1 Metschnikowia rubicola | reverse complement strand
TGCCACAAGATGAGTTCAGTCTTCATGAACGAAAAAACTAGACCAGAAATGACGCCTTGCAGTTTGCTGAAAGAAGCACTAGAAGGTATCAAAGTCAATAACAAGGTGAACGAAGGTAGCGCTACTGCGCTAGTGGCAGTATTCACCCCGCACAGAACGGTACAGATAGGCAATTTGGGTGTTTCTCAAGCGATGTTGATAAGAAGCGGGGCCTTGCGGTATATGACTCCAACAAGCGTGAATGACAACGGGTTCCCGCGCCGATTGACAAAAGCGTTCAGGATCCACAGCAAAATGAAGTATTTCTTGTCCGACTCTATGGAGGATGGTGTTAATGTTGAGTGGGAACTTGAGCAGAATGACTACCTTATACTTGCGTCAGACGGAGTGGCGAGAAACTTGAGTCCAGAACAAATCGAGCTACTGGTGAAAGAGTATAAGGCGCATCACGTTGGTGAAATCACCTCAAGTATATTACGTAAGGCGCTCTTCGAACGCACTCAAGAGCCGCGCAGTTCAAAAGAACTGGACACAAGATATGGTGGATTTCTTGACGACATTACTTTGATCGTTGTCAAAATCAAGTGATTGCACCTACCCACATGGCTAGCTTTTCTTAATAAAATCAAAATAATTGTCTTCATCTGATTTGAATAGAAATTTACTTGGTATTTATCAGAAGTAATTTGCAGCCTCGTTTTGAGCTAAATCAAAAGAGATGACGGTGTAATTTTTGCCCCTTTATCTTCTGTCAGCTTTTCAGAATCACCACTTGACTCAAGTTAATTTCTTTCTCGCTAACGAGAGCAAAGAGTAGTAAGATTGGCTTTCATGGAGTGAGGCTACCTCCGAATATTTTTTTCGCACGCGTAAGGTTGAGCGCGTTCATCAACTGAAATAGATGATGCGGGAGATTAATGAATCGAAAAAGCTAGTGTAGATGATACTATAATGAAGAAAAATATGGACGCTCCTATACTTGAGGATGCAAGTAACAATAAGCATGTGACAACGGGCCCCGCCAAAGACTACATTAGCAGGGCTTTCTTGGCTGTTCCCAATTCAAAACCTGGTAATGGACCAAAGATCTCGGTGATGACATACAATACATTGGCACAGGCACTTGTGAACCGAAAACGCTATCCAACAAGCGGCACTGCACTTCGATGGGCAAATCGATCGAAAGTAATATTTGAAGAGATCAAAGATTACAGCCCAGACATCCTCTGCCTTCAGGAAGTGGACACCTCAACGTGGGATCGTGAGTGGACCCCAAAACTCAAACAGTTAGGATATCAGGCCACCTTTCACGCATCTAGACAAAAAAAGCATGGTATTGCAATAGCCTACAAGTTTAGCAAGTTTACCTGCTCACTGCATATGTTAGTGGACTACGACTCTGAATTGACAGAGGGGATGGAAAGATCCAAAATCACTGATAATGTAGGGCTTCTTCTCTATTTGTCATTCAATTCCGAGTTTGTTGAAAATTGCTCAGCGCCTTCGAGAGACGGCTTGATAGTGGGAACCACGCACTTGTACTGGCATGCCTTTGCCTCTTTCGAGCGAACGAGACAAGCGCACATCTTGCTCAAGCTGTGTGCGCAATTTGCAAAGAACACTCGGACCTTATTCGGTGTGAATTTGCACTTTTACACAATACTTGCAGGAGACTTCAATTCTCAGCCTTTCGACGCCGCATACTTGTCCATAACCGAGAAACCGGTCAAATTTGAGGGTGTCACCAAAAATGGGCTAGGAAGGTCAATTGTGCATGATTGGCTTGGTGATAGAGATCACGGGGACGAAAACCCAGATCCAGCGCAATTTGAATTCACGCCAGAAATTTCGCATCAAATTTCCAAGATTCAGGATCTGTGCAACAGTCTAAAATCAAGAGCCATCTCTTTGTACTCTGTGGGATACGGCTTAATTCATCCTGAGAATTCTGGGCTTGATAACAAGAGAAATAAGCCATTATTTTCAAATTGGACTGACACTTGGAAGGGCCTCATCGATTACATATGCGTTGTTAGCGATTGGGACAATACCAATAACAGGAGGGTCGACAGTTTGGATGACTTCACCAGAGCTTCGAGCATGAGGCTTTTGCGCTTGCTTAAGATGCCTTCTACTGCCGATATGGGCCCAGAGCAGCTTGGGTTGCCCCAGCCAGGAATGTACCCTTCGGACCATTTGTGTATGATGGCGGAGTTGGAGCTTTTGTAAAATCCTGACAACGCCTGACCCAGTAGAGCAATCTTTTGATCTTTTAGTCTCTTAAAAAAGTCACGTCTTCAACATTGTTTGTATAAGATCCTCCAAGGGACCATAATCTTTTCTGCTGATCAACTCAAACTCATTGCTGAACAACACATAATGTTTCAAACTCGTGTTGAGATGACTCTGGAGACCCAATTCCGAAATTTCGTGGAAGTGATGACAGTAGATGTGAGCATATATTCTTAAAAGACGCTTGAAGATGGTTTTTATCAAGCTGGGAAATTGTTGAGGGAACGGGGCACCGATCTTTGTCGGAAAAATATTGTCGTTGTCGAAAAAATTCTGTATCCAGTTCATCAAGTTTTCGACATACTCGCAAGCTGGCAAAGAGATGGGCTTCTTCAAGGCTATGTTTCCACCTGCGGATGAAGCAGATTCTTGCCATAAATACTCATATTCCTCGGTGGCGATCATTCGAGGGCACGTTTGTGGCGAGCAAAATTCTGTGATTGTACCGTATAGCATGTTTATTTGGTTGTAAAAGTCGACAACATGCACAGCTAACCACTCATTTACGTCTTCATCCCTCGGGAGCTTGACGGCATTTATCAAGGCATTGTCAGATCCTAGTGTTTGTTCAGCGTAGCTCCTTATGTCCCTATGAGATGTGACATTCTGCACAATGTTTGTTGTATTGTTGATGGTCAGGAACGCGTTGTTCTGCTCATTGAAGGGCGACTCCTGCGGTAAAAGTTGATCCTTAGGCAAAGGGGGAAACACCGTAGTATTTGCTGGCTGGGGGCTTGAAATGGCGGATCCGGGTTTCAACTTGAATCCTCGAGTCGTACGTAAAGAATGTGTGTTAAAGTTTTGAAAAAATGACATGTTATGGTGTGTGTTGATTGACTAGGGTGGAGAAGGGCTCGGTTCATTGGATTCAATTGCTTCGCCTTCTATGCCTGTTTACAAAAAATCCTGATTCGGCCTAAAGGGGAATCGCGTAGCGCCTCTCATCCGGAACAAAAGTGCCCAGCCGTGACGACATTCGCGACTTCAAAGCGAGTATGCGACCGAAACAGGTGAAACGAGCTTACATTATTTTTTTGCAGCCGCCAGAAGATCTTTGCACAACGGGCGCAAATCAAAGCCCTTGTGCTTGATTGATTTTTTTGAATCTGGTCCAACGCGATCAATTTGGTGCTGGCGGCACAGCAGTGCTTGCCATGGACGGATATCACACTCTTTCATGACATTCAACGTGTTGAATTCGAACAAAATTGCACGCTGAAGCCTGCGAAGCACTGCTGACAAAATTTTGTTGTGATCGGGAATACTTTTATTGTCGAGCGGTGTTGCAAATAATGTTGTGTTTTTGATGAGGCTTTTGTAATTCACCTTGACGAATTGCTTTCCGTAGTAAGAAAACACTAGCGGATACTTGAATTCTAGATTTAGCATTAATGAAGTAAGCAAGTATTGAAAGTTGTCGAATATGTCTTCGAAGTAGACGGCACTATGAGGACTCCAATTCTCGAACCTAATCGCAAGCAGCTGCAAAAACCGCACATTTTTTGCGTGAGCTAGGTCCGGGAGTATTGGATGAATTAGATCACAGCGCAAAATGAGCTGCAAATCTCCACGTACATCATCAGAAACGGGAGCACTCACAATTGAAAACATGAGATGTTTCCAAATCGGCGCATTCTCGAGTTGTCTCTGAAGTAGATTGAGTGTTCCCTCTTCTTCGAGCAGATTGTCGTTCACAAAAACTTTGATGGAAATCTGCTAGTTAGAAATTTTAAACGAAGACAATCAAATGAAGCACGAACTATACATACGATGAACGAAGGCGACGTGACATACACGAGTTCGGTATCCTCGTCAGTTTCAGACGGGCTGATGCGCATCGAGTAGGATAGCCCAAAATGGCAGGATCCTCGGCTGAAATACATGTCATCAGCCATTCGGTTTTTCTTGTGTAAAAATTAAAGATTTCAAAAAGATGCTCAGAAAAGGGGAAATTC
The DNA here is from genome assembly GCA_030557065.1 of Metschnikowia rubicola. Lineage (NCBI taxonomy): Eukaryota > Fungi > Ascomycota > Pichiomycetes > Serinales > Metschnikowiaceae > Metschnikowia > Metschnikowia rubicola. The sequence goes on along the minus strand of JAKTVE010002408.1, from coordinate 92,107 downwards.
AACAATGGTGGTGTAGTTTCTAAATTACCCGCCTCCTGTTTTCCGCAGAGGCCACTTTCGCGACCCAGCCAATATCGACAGGCGAGGCTATCTCCTGGACTCTCCCTGAACTTCATCCCATGGTGTTGCAATCATCTTATTGTCGAAAAGGAATGAATGCCAGACTCAATTATACAAAAATAGGGCCTCGTCTCGCTGTTGCTCAAGCGATTACGTCTCACGTCACGGCCGACTATCTCATGACTCTTCCCCTTCGTCAGCGCCTCATCAGTGTATACAAGCGAATGTACAAGCTACGCTTTATGGTTGGCGACAGTCAGAGCCAACAGAATGACTTCTGCAATTTGCTCAGGCGAAAATTTAGCCGTCAAGATTTTGATACCCGTCGCAACAAGCTTCTTGGGTTGAGTGAAAAACTACCAGAGGATGTCTTCACCGAAAGACTCGCGAACACGTACGCTTTTGTTTTTAATGCCACGTGCGAACCGGATGGAGCGATCCCTTCTATTAGATTTTATGAGGATTTAAAAGCAGCCATGGAAGTCAGGTCCGAAACCAATGTATTGCGCACGATATTAATGATGGAGAGAGAGTATCCTCCCCTCATCAAGTACGATCACACTTATGAATGGGTAGATAGCGTAAAGCAATTCTATACGCTGGCAATGGGTGACATTCTGAACAAAGAGTACAATAAACTCGCTTCCACGAAAACTGCTCACTTTATTGGCTATTATCAATATGAAAAGACGTTGGCTCAACTCAACGAGTCTCTCACATTATGTCTTTAGTTCGCCTCGCCTGCATGTTGCATTCGCAACAAACATAAACGTCATTAATCGATCCGGAGAAGTATTTTCGCCATACAACACATCAAAATGGTTTGGCTTCCTTTCGGGCAAAAGTCATCCACAAGCACTGAGATCAAGTCTCACCAGATTGAACAGCGCTCTCATCACCCATTGAATGTCTCTCATCAAGGGGAGTCCGACATTGCTCACACCTTGCATCAGATCACGGCTGAGGGGGAGGCCAAAGTGAAGCAACTATCAGCGGAGTCCTTAAAGGCCACCAATACCGCAGTAACTGATTTCGTTTCAAAAAAGGAGGGAAACATGTTCATAATTGATGGCGAGAAATACTCCAAAGAGAGCATAATTTGCACAAATGATGAGCAAGGCAACAAAACGTGCTTGAAGTTGAAGTACAATCTGGTCGAGCTCTTCAAGCAAATGCAAAAACTCGAATATTTCTGCTCTTTGCCCAATGATATAAATGCAACTTACTTCGAATGCAGAAAGATAACATAGAAATAGATTGCCCTCGTCCGTGAGGCCACACCCTCTTCCGATGAATCGAAAATCTCAAATACTAGACATGACTAAAATATTTGGGATTCGTCTTTTGCTGTCATGAAATATGCGAGTGAGAAGAGCGGATTCCAAGAACTTTTATTCATAACGACGATCAACGAGTTTAACTTTGATAGGAAATTTATTAGCTAAGAAGATACATCAGCTAGACAAAGGTATGTAAATCAGAAAAAAATACCAAGGAGAATCCCGAAGACAGTGCCAATCAAACCTCTGAAAAAACTGCTCGACGTAGCATCTGAGGAAAGAAGAACCGCAGGAGACACGACACTGTCGGTAGCCTTGTCAAGAAACCTGTTGCCAGCCTCCGCCTTCCCGGGTTTCATCGAGCTGGTAGGCTTGACAATGGAGCCAGCAGTGGAAGTTGTTGTGACGGTAGACTTGCCTGGCTTTGATGCCGGAACGTCAGATGCCTTGACAGGTGCGGGAACAGGAGTTGCAGAAGGCGTTGTGGTAGGCGTTGGTGGCGCTGGATTGGGCGCTGGATTGGGCGCTGGCGCTGGTGCTGGCGCTGGTGCTGGTGCTGGTGCTGGCGCTGGTGCGGGGGCCGGTTGCTTACCAGCAGGTTCATTGGCCTTTGGTGGATTTGGGATTACAGGCGCCGGATTATTTGGGCTGGGATGATTCGTGTTTTGATTTTCATTGTGCCCCCCTGTTGTCTTTCCTGGGGCGCCAAATAAATACCTGTACTGCTCTGCATTAGCAAGGTTTATGTTGGCACATGCAAACCGAGACAGCTTCTGATCATGGAACACGAGAGACCTTCCAACAATGTAGGATTCAGATGCTGGGTTTAATGAAAGAAATTTGTCGTGATACTCTGTTTGGAAACAAGTAGCGTTGATCCAACCGTGTTTTCCTGATAAGTCTCCCACCATACAGAAAGCATCGTCGCCCTTCTCAGGGCATTTTGGTAAACCCTTGAAAGGATCGAAATGCTTCCCGGCCTCATCACAGCTCTTTTTGTCAAATATTTGACCTTCATGAATGTGGTAGACGAAAGGGCCTCCAGATGTAGGCAAACCTGTCATGTCCACATGGACTTTGACAGAGTCTCCCTTAGGACTGGTGAAATAGACGTAGCCCTTTGTAAACTTGTTGGGGCCAGACTCAGGGAAGTCGGCCACTGCAACAATATTCTTTGGGTTTTCTTTAGCTAGTGGTGCTGGATTTGCGCCAACGGATGCAAAAATGCACAGAGCCAAAGTCACAAAAGTGAGAATCAACATGGCCTATATTATTTGACGATCCAATAAGGGAACAGCAAAAATCTGATAGTGAGACTTTTTAATTTAGAATTGACGATAATGGCTCAGCGGATAGATTGAAGTTAAACTATACGAGCCGTTTTCGTGTTAATTTGAAAAGGAAAGGTGAGAGGAAAAGGTCTCCGAAGCGAAAGGCGCAAACGTGGGAAATGGGTGCAAAAAAAGTGCGACAGCTCCAACTCATGAAAATCTACCTCGGTTCTTCAATTGCGGAAAGCCCATTCTGACGCAACCGCCACTCTCCATCAAACAACTTACACTTTGAGTTTAGCTATCGGGGCAAGTTCCAATCTGTTATGTTTCGCTTATTCATAATAATCAAGGACACTGACCTAAAGCCGAAAGAATCACGAGCCCTGTGATTGACCTCGATGCTTTTTTAGAACCTATATATATCCTTGGTGAGCGATATGTATAATTGTTATATACGCCCGCTTACTTGAATAGTCTTTGAGTGTGTAAAATGGAGGTGGCCTATTTTTCTCATCATCTTTCAAGAGTGCTGTTCTTATCTGAAGTATGCCAAATGAGAAGCCGTGAACACACATTACGAGTCTTTCTTTGTTGTATACATTAGGCACTGAGCAGGACACCAACATAGCCCATCGTGCTCTTCAATTTATGTGTGGCTTAAAACATCTAATTAACTTCGCTGCTTCGTTGCTCGTCGTGATCCCATTGACTTGTGAGTGTTGGTGATTCCTCTTACTAGATTCCTGTGATCATAGACCGGGGGATCTAAAATCGATTCCTTAGCTTCCTTGAATAATAGATGACTTATCTGTCACCTATATATAGCTCTAGCCATATTCATCATCGTGATTCACGGCGTTCTTCTTTGCATGAAGGGTTTAGTAACTAGATCGCCTGTCAACGCCCCAAGTGAGTGTTTTTTCTCTTGATAACATCGAAATTAGCTCATAAAAATCACAACTTTTGGGCAAAAGCGGAAAGACTTCTCTCCAGCTCTACTTTAATTATCAAGAAGATAATGGCTTTATCTGGTAGATGAATATTCGAAATGCTTTTAAATTTTTAAGCGTAACGAAAGCTTTTTCCTATGTCAACATACGATTTTTCCGCGTGAAGCTGGGTCAAAACGGACAAATTGAAAAATGACGAGAATTTTACATGAGATGTGAAATCGCAAAACAGGTATTAAAATTCGAAACGTGGCTCAATGCATTTATGAAGACTAATAATCAACGTGGCATGAACGGAACAAGCTTTAAGTATAGCTTAATCTGAAGGCTTCTCCACATTGCAGAATGATTGCTCAACTACACCCTAGTTTAGCACGATCTCGTGTGTCACGCGGAAAAGCCCTCTTTGGTTGCCTCACCAAACACAAATTTAAACTACTGACTTTCTCATGCTGACTATCACCATGAAACAGACTCTGCTACGACGAATAAATAGATCATTAAATGCTTGTTCGTTAAATATTGTATGCCATATAGAAAGAAAAATGCTCTCTGTATATACTCTTTTTACACCATGAATGACTCTCCACAACCACACGTTCCCTTTGAGTTTGGATTTCTGAAAATGAAGCGAGAGGAGAGTTTGTCGTCAATCCAGTCCATCTCGGATCCAACTATTGAGAAAAGAGCTTTAGAGTCTATGACTACCTTCACTCCGTCCTGCTCCACGATCTCGTCAAACTTCCCGGGCTCAGTCACGTATTCAAGGTGGTATGTCAACCCAGAGCATCCTCTGTTCTTTACGCCGATTCGAATAAGCTGGGGCTCGGGTTGATCAAGCAAACCCCGAAGGTTTTCAAGGGCGTTTGGTGTCAATGTGATAAGTGCCTTACGTGGCTTCAACTGTCTTCTGGGCTTTTTTGCCTTGACAGTACTCGTAGAAGAGCCCTCCTGGACCACCACCGGCTTCACAGTCTCGTTGGCTGTTGGCTCGATGATTACTTTCGGGAGTTCCGGGGAAACAGATTTCTCCTCATTAACGATCTTTTCTGTGTCAGCAGCAGTTTTAGCCGGTTTGGTGCTTCTGAAGCGGGATGTCCTTGATCTTCTGACAGGTGCCAAAAGCGTGACTTCCTCGGGGCCCTGAGATAGGCTCTCACTGTTCTTATTGCTTACTAATGTAGAAGAAGGGGCATCAATAGAATGTTTTGCCCAGCGCAGCGGCGTCTGCGTTTGTGACTTAGCTTGTTGCGGTTGCGCGAATAGTTGCGAGTTTAAAGAATGCTTTGCCCATGATCGGCCTGTAATTGCGTTGTTAGGGAGATCAGCTGGAATCTCACGATCTAGCCTGCCGAAATCGGCCGCCGGCGACCGCTTGCTCGGAGCAGGTACAGTTCTCATGAATCGCTTCTTTCCCTCTTGAGAGGCGTACCGCACAAATGCGTTTGTGTATAGAAGACGGCTCTTCAACATGTTGGTAGTATTATTTGTATGAGAAAAGCGATGGATGGGGTTCAGCTAAGTGTCTAGTTACCCTTTTTTCCTTTTCTATGGGTGCTGCCTTCCGGAGTGCGAGTCTCACAATACAGGACCACTGCCCATAAGCGTTTTTACTCAGAAGCTCATTGGCCACATACAGAAGCCGAGCGCGGGCTCCGGAGTCTACGATCTGCGACTCATGTGGGGAAGTCCTCCGCGCAATCAAAGTCATGCGTCTCGCTGAGCAGTCAACTCGGGGTTGCAAATAGTAGATCACTCCCATAGAGGATATTTGCTAGAAAGAGTATTACGTATATATTCAGCTCAAAAACATGACAGACGCTAGATCAAGAATTTCGACGAATTGACTCATGGTGCCTCGCTTGTTTCTCAATGAACTCAAAAGTTGAGTCATCGGTCGCCCAGCACACGTCGTAATCCAGAAGCGTTGTGAAGGTCATAGCACTAGATTTTGAAGAATAAGTTTTTACGCATGCGGTCCAAAGAAGCACGGTTTCACATGAAAACGCAGCTTCAATTACCTACATTAACTTGTATATCATCGTTTTATTTGAGGTGCCATTGTAGATTATTACAACGGCCTCGTCTCTCTTCTCAACCATTTGCACTCAAGGGAATTGGGGTCCAAAGTCGGACTCATTTCCCGCCAAATCGTGTTGTGGTACCTATTGATCCAGTCCTTTTCTTCCACGCTTAACATACTCACGTTAATCAATTTGCGGCAGTATGGAACGCGCGTAACAGTCTCGAACTCAAGAAACTTTTTACCGTTGTAAATCAATCCGCAATCTTTGACGTACATGACGTTCTCAATGCGAATTCCGTACTCGCCTTCTTCGTAGTAGCCAGGTTCGTTGGAGATCAAATGCCCGGGCTTCAAGGCGTTCTTTGCGGCTGTGGGCCTGGGGCCAATACCGAGGGGGCCTTCATGCACATTCAAGTATGAACCTACTCCATGTGCGGTCCCGTGGCCATAGTCCAAACCGTGTTCCCAGAGAAATTGTCTCGCCACCGAGTCGATCAAGCTGCCGGTGGTGTTTTCAGGAAACTTCAATTTCCCAAGCGCGACATGTCCCTTCAATACCAACGTGTAGTGTTTGATCTCCGCAGGAGTCGGGGTACCAAAGTGCATAGTTCTCGTTGTATCAGTAGCACCTTCAAAAAACTGAGACCCGGAGTCGTTAAGGTATATTTTCGAGGGATCAATTGTCTTGCAGTAGCCCTTCACTGGCTTGTAGTGAATGATAGCTCCATTGGCCCCAGTTGCACTGATGGTGTCAAAGGACAAGCCCACAAAGTTTTGCTCTAGCATTCTGAAGCGTGTCAATTGGTCATCAGCCTCCAACTCGTCGATCAATTCCTGTTTTGTAATAAGCTGATTTTCCAACCAGGCGAAAAACTTCACGAGAGCGCGACCATCCTTAAAATGAGCAGTGTGTGCGCCTTTCAATTCCGTGTCGTTCTTGATCGCCTTCATGTCTTCAATTGGTGACGGGGAGACCAGCTGGTATTTTGACGTCAACAGGCGAACAATTTCCCACGAGGCCGAGCTCGTGTTGAGAAGAAACGACTTGTTGTTTATGCTAAAGTCTCTGTCTAGCGTAGCCAACTCGGCCCAGAACGCGTCATATGGTCTCACAGACACATTACATTCCTTCAAATGCTTCATGACGTTACTGTCAAACTTGGTGTTGTCCGCATATAACACTGCACCCTTTTGCGTGAGAATCAAGTAAGCGTAAAAGACAGGGTTGTACTGAATGTCCGATCCTCTCAAGTTCAACAACCAAGCAATCTCATCCAATGCACTCACGATGAGACCGTGTGTTTTATTTTTCTCGACAATCTTTGAAACGCGCTGAATCTTTGCTGAGGATTCCTCGCCAGCAAACTTGACATCCAAAGTCTTGATGATGCTATCAGAGGCAGGAGGGATCTCCTCGAACTGAGGCCAAATCTGGTCGATCAAGTTCTCCTTGATCGGGACGAGTTCAACTTGAACAGCGGGTTTACCTCTAGTTTCATCTTGGATAACACTGGCAAGTTTCTCGTACAAAAGAAAACTGATCAATTTGGGGTCCACGCCAATATTGACCTTTTTACCAGAGTCTAACGACAACTGCACTGCCTGCTGAACAGCCCACTTTTCCCAAGTGGGCATGTCCTTAGCCCCCTGCTTCAACAAGGTCCAGTTGAAATCTAACTCATCGTTCGCCTGGCTGAAGTAACGGCCATCAGTCAGCAAAGCCGCCAAGCCTTCAGGAACATCATTCATGCTGCAGATGTCCCGCGTGATAATACACGTACCAGCACTACCAGAAAACCCGGAGATGAAACTGCGTCTTTGATCAAGCGGCGCCACGTACTCGCTCTGATGTTGGTCCTCGCTGGGAACAATATACACAGCCACGTCATTTGCAGCCATGGCGCCACGCAACGCCTCCAAGCGCTGGGACGTGTTCGTTTCCTTCACATCGGGTAAGCACAATGAAGCAGCGTCAATTGTGAATACAGAGCCCTTACGTGAACCCCCGTTGGGTGAGCTGCTGCCGCTGAGGTTGCGCTTGATATTGATTCTTTTCGCCACTACGGACGAACGCTTATTTGTGCGCGACAATAAGCCGGGCGAGCAAGTGCAGTTGTTACAGTCCGCACGGGTGACTCTTCTGTTTGCGGCCCTCATAGTATACTTGGTGTTGCGTGTGTTTTTGAAAATTAGATAGAAAGAAGGTGATCCTACCACTACGGTGTATTGCGATAGCGAAGAAAAAGTGACGTGAGTCTGGAGCAAGCCACCCGTGCACCGCGAACGGCACCAACGAGAGAAGCCTTCAGTACATCTTGTCTATCAGCAAGCAGTGCACTACAGATAGTATATGCATCTCGATGATATTAAAAAAATCTCACATTCGTCCAAAATGTTCCAAAGTTTTTGGATTGTTTTTCGGAGCTCCAACATATGCTGAAGATTGATTGGTGTGAATGAAGCCTGCACGTCGCAATTGCCTCAAATTGCAACTCGGCGAAAAAGCCGCAGGTTGCTCGCCCATAGCCAGATCCATGCCGTGCCGTGTTGTCCACTTTGATAAGACATCTATTCTTCACATTTGTGACGTGGCATCGCATCGAACAGCAAGTGTAGTCTTCATAGGGAGAAGCCAAAAACGTAGTTATTGAGTCTCTATGTCAGGGACAGGCGGGTCAATACAGGGGCTGACTGGGGGCGCGGCTGAGCGGGCAACTGTTTCATCGAGTTTTGTTATCTTGAGTGAGAAGCCGAGCGACGAGACTTGGCTGAATAATACTAACGATTATTTGGGCGTACATTCTCCCAAATTGTTTTCAAATCAAATGTCAATTCAACTACCTCATGAACTCAATCCTTATCATATTTGAATGCTTTTTTTCTTTTTCTTTCTGTTTTTTTTTTTTCTTTTCCCTCACATTTTGTGAATGTTGTTCGATATCTACAGCACGTAAGTTGGAAGGAGTGGGACCTTACGATAGCAAGGGATATTTTCAAAACCATCTGGTGATCTGGCTTAGCCGATTCTCGTAAGCATTGCTCATTTCATGAATGATGATTGTCGAATCCGCAGACTTGACTGCTAGGCAAACGTGAGTGTGCTCAGTTCGTTGAAAGTCAGCACGTGGGCCAGACTTAATGCCAGACCTCGAATATTCTTTGACAAGTGAAAAACATATTACAAAGCCTTAGAAAGGATACTTTAGCGTACCAGGATGAGCTGTGCCATGAGCTTTTCAGGCTAGTCAAGCTCTCTGATGCACAACACGGCCCGATTCAAGCTTACTATGCAACAATTGCAACGAGGATATGATTATTTTGGACATGGCTTCAAAAAGTCCATTGACGTGAAATAAGACCGTTTCGTAATTCTTCAGGTCTTGTCACTCCACAAGCCATGTGTTACGTTTTATTACAACGGTAAATCAAAAGAGATTCTCAGCTGCGCGCACTCGCATCGGTGCATAGCGAGTCTGAACTGTGGAGCGAATCCTACTGACCGGAACAACCCAGACATGCTGGTCAGGTTCGAAGAGGTCGCCAATGTACGTTTGAAAACTAGAAAATTATGGAAACTCAAATCAAGATTTTTAACTAACCCTCATCTAGAGAGTTGAGCAATTATACTCAAGTAGTGACCCTACCGTGGTGCACGAGCACCAAACGATTCTTCACAATATACAGAAATCTCCCGAGGGGTACGAGGTTGGAATATATTTACTATCACTAAGTTCAACCACATGTCAGTACTTTGGAGCATTGACTCTCACGGTCGTGCTCAATCTGCCGGATCTTGACAGCCCCAAATGTCAGCGTCTTGTCTCGGATGTGCTCTCACATATTAGAATCCTCGCCCTGGATCCGGAAAACATCAGCAAAAGCTTATTTGTCATTCGAAAACTCATGTCAAACATCTCCTTGGCCTATTTGAAATATCATAAGACGTTTAGCAATCCGATTTTGTCATTTGCTCAAATATTGTCGCCTAATCCTTCGATGTCAATTGGAGCCCAAGACTTTACCTCTTTAGTGACAAAGCTTTCGCCCAGCCAGCTAACACTCATGCTCATTTTCTTTTCTGTATTGATAGAAGACATTTCGAAGAGCAATGACTTTCGCACAGCGATACACACAGCGGTACGCGAGAATCTATACCCACATTTTCTCACGACTTACCAATATCTCACATATCTTTGGTCTCTGCAACAAATGCTGCAGGAGTTAGACTCACAGGCGCTTCTGACTTTGCACTCATGGATGTTATATATACCGAACATCAACGGCGATGCCCGCTATGATGAGGTGAGCGATTTGGTGAAATTTCTCTCTTTACATTTTGAGAATTTCACCGCTAGACAAGAAACAGATTCACTTGATTCGATTGCTAAAACGCTCACCACTTTCAACGAGATTCTAGAGCTCAATCCGAACCTTCTATCTCATGAAGAGAAACAAGCATTATATGCCACTGTCTTGGGACCATGGGGCACGTCGTTCGTCGATGAAGTGGTTTTGAATCACAAAGAGGATTACGAAGAGGAAATCACGGCCTTCGTTGATTTGGTCTTGACTATCCTACAGCTCAACCTGATCAGACTTTCGAAATCCATCCTTGATACCAGTACACAGTCGATTCTCGGTCTTGCAATTCGTCTTACAGCTGCAGAAGGCGTACCCTTTGTTGATGAGTCTATATCCGAGAGGATGTTGATTTTTTGGGAAGAGTTTGCCAGCGTGTATCAGGATTCTGAGGATGTGTTTGATGTTCTATTCGAAACCCAATCAGATCCAAATTTTCAAACAGCTTTTGAAGGCGAAAAGCGGCGTATCTTTGACACAGTGGCTAGCATCTACTGGAGAAAGCTCCACCTACCAGAACTGCAGATGTATGAACAGATTCGGTCGGAGTTCAATGCATACAGATCAAATGTGGCAGACTTCTTCTTGGTGGTATACTCTTTGCTCAAGTCAGACTTTTACCGGCTGATGAGCGAGAGTCTCATTGAGGCATCTGCTGATTTGAATTCCAGAACCGTACTTGACGTGGAAGCAACCATGTATATTCTTTACAAGATTAACGACGACGCGGTCTACTTCGAGTCACAAGCACTTCTGCTCACACCGTTCGCATCACAAATATTTGAAAGCGGATTGCTCTCAAAGTTCAAAACTTTCAAGGCGGATGACTCAACAAACTATACAATGCTCGCCACGCTTGTGCAATTTTGTTCCTCGAATGTGTTCTACTTCAAGACCGAGAACGGAAGCAAGCATCTAGGCGATGTGTTAGAAATAGTATTTCCACTCGTGCTCAGCAACGAACATACCGCGCTTGCTCTTCTGGCATCAAAGACAGCCATGAGGATATGCGAGGAGTGCAGCAAGTGTTTGATTAGCTTTCTTCCGGATTTGGAGTCAATCGTAATTGGCATGCTCAATAATCCCGAAATAGACAGTCTTATCAGACTGCGAATGTTCAACGCGTTTAGTGTCATTGCAAGGAGCATCCGAGATGTTCAAGAGCATGGTAAGATACTTTCAGGAATGGTTTCAGCTATAGCCAATGCAGCGAGCTTGGCTATTCGTAGCAGCGACCTTTCTGAAAATCTTCTGGAGAAGCAGGAAGACTACCTAAGCTCACTACTCTCGTGTCTTGTGAACATTGCAAAAGGCAGCTCGCTCTCAGACGACGAGATCGATGAGATGCTGGAACAAGACCAGATCGCTTACAGGGAGTTTTGGCTGAAAGATCCCTTTGGGGTCAAGCATATTGTGCTTTCGATTGTACAAGAGTTCTCCCTCTCCGATTCGAAACTTGCGCAAAATACAATTTTTGTGGAAAAGTGCACGCTAATACTAAAGGCTGGCTTGGGCGAAAAGCTAGGCGGTGGTTTTGATGTCGGAAATGACGCAATAATTCAGTTCTTGATGTCTTTGATGGAAGTGACCTCGAATCCCAATGCTGTGCCTTTGATATTTGGGTTGGCCGAGTGCTTGGTGAGCACAGAATATCAGATCCTTGATCCAACTTTAGTGCAGCAACTCGTTCAATCTTTATTTACCAACAAGTTATCATTTTTGAAAACTGACCCTGACATGATCAAAAGCGCAATCGATTTGTTTTCAAAACTTTTGGAGTGCAAGCCCTCGCTCATTCTTCATACGGACATATTCAGCACGACGATTCTCCAATTTGCAGTGGAGGGGTTGGCTGCAAACGAGCTGTTTGTCGTCAAATCAATTCTGCGATTCTGGGCAAGTATCCTCAGCTTGAGGCGCGGCACAAGCGATGACCACGCGGAGTGCCAGAGGATTTTCACCGACATGAACGTGATCCCAATCGTCACCTCGAGATTGGTATCATCTTTTGTCGGTGCTGCTCGCTCAAACTCGGAGTATTACTACATGATATTTCGAGGCATGATCGGAAAGTTTCCCGTCCAGTTCAAGAATTCTCTTTTGAACACGCTAAATGACGAGACGTTGGTGCGAAAAATTGGTATTAAAGAATTGGATCTATTCGTTCATAAATTGATGGTAACAAGAGGCCGCCGCACAGCCAACGACGTCCTCAAGCTATTCTGGCTCGCGGCTAATGGGTTTGTGGAGTATAATACACAAAAAATATAGTCGCGACGCAAATTCTATGACCTTTCAAGCAATATCATCTTATTAATCATGTCTTACTATAAACCACACATATTCATCACCGCATCACTCAACTCAAGGACACGCCCTCCAATTCCTTCGCCAACGCAATGCACTCGGCCTCATAGTTGAGCTCGGTGAGCGAGACAACCTGATAACGCACCTTTGTCATACCGTTGTAGCTGTCTTGCTTTGCTCTGACTCTGAAAGTATGTTCCGTCATGGTAACCGAGCTGATGAGCTTGGTAAACTCACTGCTGTCTGCATCTTCCTTCAAATTAATAAGCTCACCCGCACTTATCTTCAACAATTTAGTCGCTTCCTCGTCGAATAAAGTGGCCCACATCTGGCCCGAGTGGTCGACAAGAGAGCAGCTTAAAATATAACGGTAATGAGGCTCGGGGAAAGTCAAGTTACAACGCTCGCACCTCCACTGATCGTTGCTTTCCTGAATCACTTTACGGTTGCAGGCCGAAGGGCCCCTTCCAGGCTGCTCCACCTGGTTGTTGCACGCAGGGTAACAGAAGTTGTCTGCTTTGACGAAGTTGATCGAGGCCTTGACGGAAAAGTAGTCTGGCTTCTCCTTGCCGCCTAACTCCGCTGCCTCAGCTTGTTCAATTGTCTTTCTTTGGCTCAAGGGCTCTGAGGCGTTAGACTCAACTTTCAAGGATTTGAAGTTCTCGCTCACGCCCTTGTTGTCATACCACCCTTTCAATTGGTAAGCCTCAGGAATATCGGGGTTTGGCATGATACTGCCTGAGTGAGTCAAGCCCAACGAGCGACCGGCAAAGTCTTGGACTTTCACGCCCTTGAAGGCAACGACAGAGCCTACCGGGATGTTGAAGTCGACAGCGGTAGCGTTCCACAACCCAACTTCAATGGCAAAATTCGAGTCGTCTACAATACTGATGTTTCTCCTGTTGAACGGCTTACCTGTAGACTTGGCTGTGATCTGAAACACGTCGTTGACAGCGTTGATCACACCAATGACATCGATGATAGAGTCTTTTTCGAGATTTTGCACGGCATCCAACTTGGCGAAGTTGAAGTTGATTTTCGGAACGTCCGAAGTATCAAAGCACTCGGTGATCTCGGTGTCTTTGTCGAGGGCCAACTCGTATGGATGATTGAGGTGAGAAAACTTGGGCTTCGCCTGCTGAATTCTCGCCTTGGTAACGTAATACACCTTCCCCTCTTCCAAGAAATTGTAGAACTTGTCTGCCATTTCGTTGAAAGCGGTAGCGCGGATCTCGTCAGACTCGTCCAAGAAGTTGACACTGAACAACTTGCCCTCGCCCTTCGCATTGGACCAAGTGCGCATGTCGCCCTTATAGGAGACACGGCCCTTGATGGTCCAGCTGTTTTGATATGGCGACAAGGACTCAATGGGGTTGACAGGCTTTTCAGGTGCGGGCTTAGCACGCGCAGGCGCCGCAGCGGGAACGGGCGCAGGGCTAGGCGTGTGGGCGGGCGCTGAGGCATGATTGTTCAGGGGCGCTGTCCCTGCAGCGGCATTACCGAATCCGGTTAAGGCCAAGTCCTCATCTGGATTCTGGTCGAAATATGGGTCGAGACTGACTACCTCGCCTCCAATTCGCTCGGCCTTGGGCACCTCGACGGAGATGTTAGAGATGATGAGAATCCTCTTCATTGTCTTGGCGATGGTAAATTGATTCACAGACATAATCAGATACCGCGCAAAGCCATTCGCTTCCAAGTAAGCATTGCAGCTGGCGTCGATGAGGCCCTGGACAGAGTATTTGCCGTCGCTGAGCACACATCTGTAACGTCTTTCGGCCGCGTTAGATTCGTTTATCACTTTAGAGTTCGTCACCTGTACGCGGAGCGGCTTGCCGATCCATTTCCAGCTAGTGCTTTTGGAAAGTGCTTCCTTCAAAACGCCTGGGATAACGCCGTATGATTCCGCCATTTTCAAAGATTTCTCTGGGCGATGTGGTACGTTTTGGTGATGGGTTAAAAGAAGAGGGACGTGGTATTCCATCATGGGATTGTTCGCGTCTGGACACGCGCACGCGTCAGTGCAGGCTCGGGACCGGATGGCGAGAATGGGGCCAGGAACTACTTTTACTCATTGAGCAAATAACGGATGAAAGTTTTTTGGAAACGCTAGAAAAAAAGCTTTACAATTTGGGTTATCGTTAAAACATCCAAGCTTTAATACTTAGCCAAAATCATTCCTCGTATTTATCTTTAATCTTCTATCTCGAGCTGGCGCTCAAGAGGCATATGACTTTCACGTTTCTATCCTGACTGGGTAGCTGCTGAACCAGTGACGGTGTGAACCATGGACCATACACCAGTTTCCCTTTCACGTCCTGCCGACCATGCGTCTCCTCAATAGGAAAAAAATGAAAATTTGAATGTCAAAAATCTCTACGTGTCGGTTGCTTGGAATCTTACGAATTTGTTTTCGGAGGCACGCGTCAAGGCAATCGCGCACTCCCCAATTAATAGACAGTAGTTACAGTATGATTATGAAAAGGATACTGTGATATCCCACAAAGAACTGTCTTTATGCCGTCGAAATACTTGTGCCTCGATCACCTACAACCTACGTAATAATTTCACAGCTCGTGTAAACTCTTATGTGTATTCGTCGTCTATTTGTCTTTGTTGAGCGGCGTCGCTCGCCTTAACAAAATATCTGTCTTCAGACTTAGAAAAACAATTAGGTCCATGAGACCGTTTTGTGGTCCCAGACAGCCCATCGTCAATACAGAAACAGCTCTCAAACCTGTTGGAGGTTTCTCCGAAATGATTGGTGCACACGGTGTGCTACGCATGCACGCCGTCTGCCTTATAATGATCATGCCTGTTGGAGGCACATAAATAAGAAAAGCTTCGCCCAACATAATCAAATGATGTAGAGCATGATCACAATTTTGCTTGAACTCCTGTGGCATTGAATAACTCATCTTTGTCGTTGAGTTTGACAGCGCCACTCTTCAATAAGGCTTTAGTCAAATCCTGGATCAAGTCCTCAGGATCTTCAATGCCAATGCACAACCTGATCAAATCTTCGGGCATGTCTCTCTCTTCCCTTGTCTTGGCGTCAATCGAGGCGTGAGACATCTTGCATGGCATGGAGATCAACGAGTTGACGCATCCAAATGACACAGCGATGCCGAAAATGTCGGTGGACTCAACGATTTTTTCAGACAACTTGATCGAGCCAGTTTCAAAACTGAGCACAGCCCCGGCGCCCGTGCATTGGCTCTGATGCAACTCATACTGAGGGTGAGACTTGAGACCAGGATACCTCACCTTGAAGCCCAAATTGTGCAAAAACTCTGATATTTTCACACAATTTTGCTGTTGCTTCTCTACACGCACGGCTAAAGTACGTAAGCCACGTGCCAACAACCAGCAGTCAAAGGGACTCAACCCACAGCCTGTAGAGTTGATCACGAAGTAGATACGCTCTGCCAACTTCGGGTCACGAGCTGCAATAACGCCGGCCATGATATCATGGTGGCCATTTAAGTATTTAGTGGCACTCTCGTAGTGAATATCGACACCCAAATCCAAGGGTGTCATCAACAAAGGCGTCATCATGGTGTTATCAAATACCACCAAAAGGTCTGGGTTTACCGCGTGCGCATGGTCAGTGATCGCTTTAACATCACACACCTTAATCAACGGGTTTGTAGGGGACTCCAAAAAGATCATCTTAGTGTTTTTCGTGATCTTGCTCTTGAGAAGCTCGGTGTTAGTCGTATCATAATGGTGCACTTTTAAGTCTCCTTTGCTGTTTAAATACGTCAACAAGCGGTGAGTGCCGCCGTACAAATCGTCTCCGGCGATAACCTCGTCACCAGGCTGAAGCAAGCGCACAATCACGTCAAGACAGCCCATTCCGGAGGTCACGGCAAACGTCTGCGTCGCTTTCATAATTGCAGCCATTTTATTTTGTAAAAACGTTCTGGTAGGATTGCCGGACCTCGTATAGTCGTACTCGCCCATGTCAGATAACGAGTTCTGTTTGAATGTGGCAGATTGATACAACGGCGGGACACTGGCATTATGTTGGTCGGTGGATTTCAGGAACACCAACTCCGTTTCGATCTTGTAAGATTTGGGGGCCATTTTCTTGAGCAGGGATTGAAGAGGATATGGGTGGTAGTTAACCGATGAGATTCTAAATTCTTAATACTCTAGAACTTGCACACTGGTTTTGGAAATTCTATTTGGAAAAGAGGATGACGGTATGGCAATTTTCTCCGTGCCGGACCGCTATCGCAGCTGTCATAGTCACTGCGATCGCACGAATGCACGAGATTAAATGTTATCGCACGTGACTTGCGGCCTCAATGGCATCTTAGGGAGATCTTTTTGAGGAAGCCAATCTTGGTTTTTATTTATCGGAAAGGTAGTAGACAATTCTGATTCGAGCAAAATCATCACCACGAACTATTTTGCTTCTACTCCGCTCGAGATTGGAAAAGATTAACGATTCAAAGCCAATACTCAGCCCCAGCTCTCATTAGACACAGCTGTGGCAGCATGCGCAATTATCTTTAATCTTGTCGAACATAAATCACCTTTTCGGCCTCGTAGCCGTACAAAATCGAATTGTCAACTTCTCAAATTCTCACAAAACAAGTCATTGTAAGTTCGCATTCGTACAAGCTTTCGTGAAGAACTTGCACTCCATATCTTGAAACATCATGGCGCAGTGGTGCGGCTCAGGCCAAAGCTCGAGTGATGAGTTCATGCATCGTCTGCTTTTTTTTGACACATTACTGTTGATTTACAGGATCGAACGCACGTATCACGAGGAAATCCCAGATAACTATCCTATGATGCATATTGCGGTTTGCCTACTCAGCGTATAGTCCTCGACACCTTTTCGCGGGTCTGCCATTTCATTACTGATCTTACACCTAAAAATTCACAATTATCTCAGAATGTTTATTATACAAGGATTTATATGCATTTTCGCTAGCCCTAGCCCTATCACCTCGACGCCATCGTTTACAAGTCAGCTCTGGTAAACTTGCGGATATCCGTAGGCTCAGAATTGAGGAGAACCTTTCGACCACTGAAGGGCTCGCAGGTTTCTCTTCCGGAAACCGGACCTCTTTTTTCCAAAGGCTTTCCTGCCTGCAAAGTCTTTAAGAGTTCGACCGTCTTTTCCGCTGTCAAGTCCTCATGAAAATCGTCATCGATGGCGATCATTGGCGCGTTAACGCAAGCACCCAAACACTCAACCTCTTGTAAGGTGAACATTTTGTCTGGCGTGGTCTGGCCGGGTTTAATTTTCAAGTGGTCGGTGATGGCTTTCATCACTTCATCAGATCCACACAATTGACATGGTGTCGTCGTGCACACCTGAATGTTGTATTTGCCCATGGGCTGTCTCATGTACATGGTGTAGAAAGTAGCCACCTCATAAACACGCATTGGTGGCATGTCTAACATCTTAGCCACATAGTTCATCACCGAGATCGACGTGAATCCCAACTGGCGCTGGCCCAAGTCCAAAAGAGGCATGCAAGCACCCTTTTTGTACTGTGGTGGGTATTTGGCAATGATTTCCTTGGCACGGGTTAAATTTTCCTTTGTGAACTCAAAGGGGAGCTGTTGATTGTCCTCCTTGATGTCTCTATGAACAGATATTATGCTGCTGTTTCTTACCGCCTGCTTCCATGGCGTGGCGAAAGCTCCCACGGGAGAAACTTTTTTGGGAATGTAACGAAACATAGATGCGACAGTTTTGAGAGTATGTGGTGGAAT
Source organism: Metschnikowia rubicola (assembly GCA_030557065.1). NCBI lineage: Eukaryota > Fungi > Ascomycota > Pichiomycetes > Serinales > Metschnikowiaceae > Metschnikowia > Metschnikowia rubicola. The sequence goes on along the minus strand of JAKTVE010002408.1, from coordinate 74,112 downwards.
AGCGACCCTGGAAATGGGTATGTTTTGAGTTGGGAAAAGCTGGCCACGTTCGGAGCTATTGTCTCTTGGGGTTTTTTCTACTCATGCGTAAACCGTAAACGCGGTGCCCCCATTGGTTGTGGAACACCCGTACCTCGCTGACGAGCTATTTCGCAAGGAGTGATAATCGAGGTCCATATATCCCGTAGAGGGTTTTGTTTATTGAAAGAATACAGTTATGTATTGACATGTAACATTTAATCCAATTGAAAGACCACTACAGATGAGAAGCTTTAGGTGAAGAGCACAGATCGACTCTGCTGCTTCGCCAAGCGGCAGCTTAGAAACCATCTTGATTCTTAAGTGAGCTCGCTCATTGAGGTTCTGCTGTATTATGCGTAGATTTCAGATGTTCGTCTAATCTTCGGAATTTGTATTTTCGACACATTCAGATCAGAGAATCCTTTGCACTTTTCCTACCTGCCGTCAGATGAGATGACTGGAAGCCCAACCATTTGAGACAAAGAGCTATCATGAGACGTGACTGGACGAGGCGACTTACTCGACAATATACATTAGATTACTATGGAACAAATGCTTAGTTTCTCTTAGCAAATCTTCTTGGACCTCTCTGAGAAGAAATGGCAACGGTCTGCAATGGGATCTTGAAGCCCAAAGACTTGACCAAGTCAGCGGTCTCGGCGTCAACCTCCAACTGGCCGTTGGTGTGAGACAAGTCCAAGGCAGAGACCTCTGGGACGTACTGGTCCTTTCTCTCACGCTCCTCCTCTTGCAACTTGAAAGAGATACCACGGACTGGGCCCTTCTGGATTCTCTTCATCAAGTGGGTGGTGTAACCGGCGATCTTGTTTCTGAGTCTCTTGGACTGGATCTCGGCGATCTCAGAGGTCAATCTCTTGTTGGTCTCGAAGTCCAAAGTCAACTTTGGGTAGAATCTCTCGATCAAAACCTTCGAGGCTCTCTTGACAGTCTTAGTTCTAACACGACCCTAGTTAAGTTAGTATTTGTCGGCGGATATGAGATGGTAAGCTCAAAGTATGAGAGAAGCATGCGTGTAATGCACTTATGACAATGAAACTTGCCGGTAGTGTGAGTGCCGCTCTTCTCATAAAGTACCGAAAAGTCAGTTCTTCAACAAATCTGGGTAGAATGCCCTCTTCGTCTCTTCATGGATCCACATCTATCATTTCAATTCACATAAACTTCACGAAAGCCATGGATTTGACAAGTATCGATGACTAGCACGAAAATAGGACGGTTTGTTCTGCACGATGATTGATTGATGATAAACGCCACGACGATATATCATTCTCTTTTTCAAATCCTCCGTTGTTGTATTGTCGGGTCAAGAAGCATATATATCCTCTCATGCTTGTAGTTTCATCTGGTGCTACATACCATTTTTGATGTTTTTCGATGTTCGTTAAGGAGAAGATTTCAGAGCAGTTCAAAATGATATGTGAGAGGGTACCACGAAATTTTTTCGCTCTGAGAGTGCAGGAAGCGACGTGCGAGTATAGCACGTGACTGCTTGTGACTTTGTTTTGCGCCTCTTTAGCAATGAAATTGAGAGCTAAACGCGCGCGTCCCACCACGAAGCTGGGCCGAATTATTAGTAGCGTCTATTTGAATGTGTCGTAGAGCATCACTTTGGTATGAACTACAGTTATGGACTGCATTGCGAGTCAGGATTGGCCTGTTGCCCATTGCTTCTCATGTCGTAGTATTACTTGCAAGACTTTCTCCTCGTCGTCCTTGCTACCGAAAGGCCTACATTCTCGTGATCATTTCCCATAGTAAGCTAATTAGAATTGGCTAAATCTGATTGCCGATCTGGCGATGCTGCCAGATGAGGCGACATACATGCGTGTTGCTTTTGATATCTGTGAGACTATGTTCACAAGACTTAAAACTCTCAATTTTAGGCTGAAGTGTTCACACAACCCGTCTGGTAAAAGTGTCGCTCCGAACCTGAGTATTTTATTATTCTCGAATTGTGAAAAGGAGTCGGCGGCTTAATTCTTCTGCTGTACTTGCAAAAGATCAGAAATGGCGAATTTTTCCCAGAAATACAGTGAGGTGTATCAATAATTGTAGACGCATGATGCTCAAATTGATGAGGGTACTAGATCTAATGACGTAGTCTCCTGTGGCTGATCTCAACAACAAGCATTCATTTTGAAAGAAACCTCGCTCAAGATGAACATTTGAAATCAATACTGACACCTTTACTCTATCGATTTCTTTCTTTTTTATAATTAAAGATGTAATTTGAGGATGGTCTTGGTCTACATGTGCAATTGGAGCATGCGCGCGATGCAGATCAAGAACTTTGGACTTCGAGTGATGATTCGTTGTTTCAAACAAACCATTATATCGGTAAACCTGTGAGTGTGAAAAATTATTCACATGAAATTTACTCTTTGATAAGTTTGCCGACTCGACCCTTCCATTGTCTCATTACACCACATACCGTGTGCTTTTCGATCGCTATCACTGCCCAATCGCGCACGTGACCGGTGTATACAATCGTGCACGTTAAACCGCATAGCTTGCGAGATCAGGCGAAACTTCCATCTAAAACCCCACACAAATGGAGAAGGGGCGGCTCTATCATTGCGACGTATGCTCGTCTGACTGCACCAACAGAATACGCATCAAATGTGCAATTTGCACGGATTACGACCTCTGTGTTCCGTGTTTTGCATCGGGCTCTACTACGCTCGACCATAAGCCATGGCACGATTACCAAATCATCGAGCAAAACACATATCCCATATTTGACAAGGACTGGGGCGCCGACGAAGAGCTACACCTCATTCAGGGATGCGAAAATTTCGGCTTGGGCAATTGGCAAGACATTGCTGACCACATTGGCCATCGTTCGAAAGACGAAGTTGGACTTCACTATACGCAGATCTACTTAGACTCAGAAGACTATCCGTTGCCCGAGATGGATAAAGATTTCTCGGATATCACTGCAGCAGACTTCTTGCAAAATCGAAAGGCACGTCTTGAGGCGCGCAAAAACATGCCCTTGCCGCCGCCGAAGCTCAAGCCGGCGGTTTCGGTGCCTCTTTGTCACGAGGTGCAAGGTTATATGCCGGGCCGGCTTGAATTCGACCACGAAGCTGAAAACGAGGCAGAAGTGCCCATAAAGGACATGATATTCGACCCAGAAGATTCTGCTGGTGATATTGAGCTCAAGTTGACTATACTCGATATTTACAATTCGCGTCTCACCACGCGAGCAGAGCGGAAACGTGTATTGATCGCCAATGGTTTGCTTGAGTATAGGAAAAACATATCGAATGACAAGAAAAAGTCGAAGGAGGAGAAAGAATTTATGAAAAAAATCAACGCATTTATTAGAGTCATGACGCCACAAGATTTCGAGGAGTTCTCCAGCGATCTTCTTACAGAGCTTCGATGTCGCATGCGCATTCATCAATTGCAAACTTGGCGCCGTAACGGTATCACCACACTAGAAGACGGCAACAAATTCGAAAAGGATAAGTTGATTCGGCAGGCGCACTACCAGCGCATGGGCAATGGTTCAGGACTTTCGGCACGTACGGCCACGTCAGGAATTGCAAACGGCGTGAGAAAACTGAGCACCCCACAGCCGCCATACAAGCCAAAGATCAACACTAGCAATCCAAGGGCACCACTTGATATCACGCATGCAACAGACTTTGATTTGCTTTCTCAGGAAGAAAAGCAGTTATGTTCGGCTCTACGTATTTTGCCTAAGCCGTACTTTGCCATCAAAACACAGCTCATGAAGGAGGCCATCAAGAATAATGGTGTACTCAAAAAGAAGGATGCGCGACAATTTTTGAAAATTGACGTGAACAAGGCATCAAAAATCTACGAGTTCTTTGTACACATGGGGTGGTTCTCGCAGGGATAACCTCTCATGAAAACCAAATCTTCTTTGAAAAAAAAAAAAACTAGTTGTGTTTTCCGAACTGCAATTCTGGCCCGTGGGCGCATGTCAGCTTGCTTCAGCCAAGATTTTCTTTGCCATGCTTACAATCCCTTTCAATTCTGGCGCTGAATGGCATTAAGCCAACATCGTCTACTCTGTATTTCAGGATTCAGAAAAGACAATCAGGGATTATGTTCAGATTGATCTTGAAACCACTTAAGAGCCCTGATAAGCCCCAACACAAATGGTACGCTTCACTTGAGGGAAACTTTCATAGCCTTTTGGCTAGAAATTCTAAAGGGGAGGACAAATTCTTGTTATTCACTTCTCCACATGCTTCTTAAAAATCTTTTTAAAACGGGGCATCTGACAGGGAATCATTACGTTGTGAAGAAAAAAAAGTGAGCAAAAATATGTCAAGGTCATCAAATTCATGAAGTTCAGAGAGTTAAGTTGATCATCACATCCTCCTTTTCATGATACCATTTACAATGCGCTGCCCATAGGCGACTATGTTTTTAGGGCTAGTTTCTGTAAGGGGCACTTGAAGAAGGGGAGTTCGGATAGATCTGGATCAAAGAGTCGAATATGGAACAACTCTCGACTAAATGTTATTAGTCAAGTTTGAAGCTCTGAAACCTTCTTCAGCCGAAACCGATGTCAGGCGCGTGAAAAGTTATTTCGATGTTTGGAGTCAGTTTTAGGACGTTTATTCTATTTCTTCGTTTGCGCAGCTGCATATGCTCCATGGAGGTGGCCAGAGAACTTCCGAGCCTTCGAGAACGCGACTCTCGTCAAATAAGTCATTGTGTAGAAGCAACCCTTGATTCATCAAAAGTCCTCGTCGTATACAAATAACGTCCATGCAAATATTGAGCTAACAACTACTGGACTTTGTATCACCCTCATATTTTTAAATTGGCTGTCATCTAATAAAGTTTATGAGATCGTCATCGCGAGCAACGGCCCCCTCTTTACGCGCCGCATGTGGTGGCAAAGGTGAGGAAAGCGCTAGAACATAACTTGATCCGACAGCCAGACTACCAATACATATGTTCGGCCTTCTTACAAGACGAACTATTCAAACTTGGAAAGGAAATTCCGACGTAGCGCATTCGTCTCAGCCGAAACTTGGCTACCGCCGGAAAACGCGCTTTTTCGCAGGCACGCTGATCTTTTCGCGAAGTCTTCGCAATGAAATTTGGTAAAGAATACGCGAATCTATGCATGACCGTGACTGCAAGGGACGCGTGGAAAACTCACACATTTCATGCTACTTCCGTGAGAAAGCGATTGATTTTAGTCATGAGTTGTTGATAATCTAAGTAGTTCAATATGTTCATGATTTCAAGGCCCCACAGCTTTTTGAAATAACGTCTCTCGTGCATTTTTATGCCAAGATGCAGACATATTGGATGCAGAAAAATACGAGTATTGTATACAGACCTTGCATGAGTGGTTACAACCCTTACAGTCTGGGTGAATTTCTTCATTGGTAGGGCGCAAGTTCTTTTTGGAAGCTGGCGAGGTAGGTCGAGGATTTTTATTTTTCCTGCTTTTCAAAGATGATGTAATAATTTTTTCACGGGCAGTTTTTCTATCGATGCGGATCATCCAGGATTTTTCAAACCTTTAGACCGAAAATCGGTAAGTAGCGTTGATCCCAAAATAGGTTCTTTTACGCCGCCCAGCCGCATTAGGCGCTGGAAACATCAGCCGACTCTTCAGCCACCTAAAATCTATATAAAGACGCGCGCATCCGCGAACCGAACTGTTAAATTATTTAGGTTTTTCCCCATTATCAACTCTCGCTATGAATTTGAAGACGATTTTAGCTAGTGCCGCTTTGTGCACATCAACCATTGATAGCTTATTGAGGAATGAATCTATTGCTGGTTCTAATTCCGGTTCTGGCCAAGCATCGATTCCACTTCTCATGGTTGATGGATTCTTGAGTAAGAGAGAAGTTAATGCCCCTAGCATTACAATTACCACTGCAGACAACTACAAGGCCTTGAAACATCTTGAAAACATTCTTTCGAAACCCATTAACCTCGGAACTGGCGAGACTTTGTATTTGGAGAGCGTGTTTATGCACAACGGCTATCCAGGCCGTGTGAACGATGTGAATAATGGCGAATTTGCGGATTATCTTTATAACTACAAGAGACTTACACAAGCCGAAGTCACAAATTTTGCAAACCACACTCTCACACCAGGAGTCAAAAGGTTGTTTGAGCATGCAGCGGAGAACACTGTGTCTGTTAGGACTGAGAATAGGGCAGATGTGAACTGTAACGAGTTTTACTCAACCGACAATGGCGACTGCGAAGCTCTTCAGAAGTATATTGGCAATAAATGGTGGGTGTGGTCTCTCTCGGGAAGCTGGTGTTCAGGAAGCTGCTGCATGAGTTGGAGCGACCATGAGAGCCACAAGGTAGACCTCACAAGAAATAGAATAAGTCAGTGTCAGGGTTCGTGTTCATCGGAGGGAAAAAGCTGCAAGATCTACGAAGCGGAATTGCTGGGCAAGACCAAATCAAACTTTTGCTTGGGAGCAGCTGCTATGTGCACTTAAGCGAATCGCCCAAAAGTGAAATATCAATATCGCAGAGGAACCTGCTAGACGGCCCCCTTTGTTTCGTATAAGTTTGTATTTGAAATAGTCTGCGGCTCATTCACTATCTGTAGTGTAAGTAAGCCGCTCAACTGAGTCCATACTGTAAACAGATATTTACGAAAGAACTGGTAATTTTTCTCTACATTAAGGTTAGGTCAATGTTGTGGTTGGTGAGCCAGAAATGACATAACCGACATCTTTTGTAAAGGCACAAGAAAAACGTGGATGTTCCTAAAATACGCGGAATATGCTAACAACCTTGGAAAAAACTCATTTAATCTACAGGACATGAGTGGTAAAAGTATCTTCACAAAGGGCTAAAGGTGAGAGTGTTCTCTGTAGGGTTCATGGTGGCGGAGTAATTCCGAAAAGGGCGGAGTGGCGCAGTCAAGATACCCCAAAAAGACCATTGTCAAGAACACAGATCAACGCGTCATATTGTATAAGCGCAATGAATTATGGCTTCTGTTCATTCATCCAGTTTCATGGCAATCCCTTTCAAAAAAAGTTAAGCTTTCTCGGGGTTATCAAGAAAACGACGACTCAATAACCGACATGAAATAACATCAGTCTTTATGTTACCGACGTCAGGTTGGGTCGGGTTCTTGCGAAAACCTTCTTCTGACTATACTTTCGCACGACTCAATGGGCAGAATTAAGCGAGAAGCGATAGAATCCACACAATGACTGCAAAAATCCTGCTTGTGTGGGATTTCACACTACCAAGGAGAGCACCCACAATGTATTCATTTTTTTCGATAATGCACATAAATTTGAATACACGACTGGAGCCGAGAATTTTCACTAGGCTCTTCACAAACTTCTGTTATTTCAACCAGCCCTTGTGGCTCCAAGTAAAAGACCTAAAATGAGAAAGAATCTTAATTTGGAAGAGCATTTATGAAAACAGAACCTGTTACCTGATTCAACCTGGCTTCGGCAGACGAGAATTAAACAATGGAAATAGTCTTCGAGCTCGAGGAGGGATGGAAACTTTGAGTCGAACTATGGTAAATGTTTATATGCTTTCGAACAATACTACAGAGCTAGTGCTTCATCAAGACAGTTCTCAGAATTGGAAATTCCACTTAACAAAAAATGGGCCATTGACTTGTCCTCGTCTTCATTGAATTATTCAAAATATGTGGTGTGAAAGTTGATATGACGAGACGTTGAATTCAAAAAATTACATGATGCAGAAACACCGTTGGCTTATTGACGAAATGTTCACACGGCACCTCTGTACTGTAAACTGATATAGTAATCTACAAATAAGGTTGCCCTGCAAAGTGATTGTGGAGAAATTTATATTCATAGGCTATGTATAATCTAATGGCCCCGCAATCTCCTCATGCCCCTTTCGCTTTGACAATGACACACATGCCAACCGACTTGAAGCGCTTCTTTCTGATACTTACATGTTTCTCGACACATAGAAATCTTTGCCTTAAACATTCAGTTTCATATGTATCACATATGCATAATTTCATTGATACTGCAAGTACAGGCTGTAAATTGACCGTGATAAATGATCGAGCGCATGATCTTATTCCGACTTCACCTATAAAGAGGCACAGATCGTCTCATGAGAAGATAATTTAGTTTGTAAAATCAAATAACGTTCAGCCATGATATTCACAACTGTCGTCTTCATTGCCGCAGTCCACGCGCTCAACATCAATGGCTTGTTGAACAACCAAACAATCGAAGGTTCAAAATATGGCAAAGTGTCAGTGCCCCGGGCGTTCCTTGGTAGCTCTTTGGCAAAAAGAGAATTGAGTCTGCCAGAATTAGTAATCACCAGCGGAGACAATGCCAATACATTGGAAGCTTTAAAAACCATGATGACTGAGAACAAGGATCTCGGAACTGGAGATAGATTGTACTTGGAGAGCGTATTCATGCACAATGGATACCCAGACAGTGTGAACGATATGGAAAGCGGTGAATTTGCGAAGTATCTTTACAGCTATTTGGACCTCACATATGACGAAATTTTGGAAATTGCTGGCAAAACAAAAACGCTTGGAGTGAAGAAATTATTGCAAGGCGCCGTTAAAGACAATGCGACCCTCCTGAAGCGTGAAAGAGTCAAATGCAACACCAGCAACTTGACTGGAAATGACGACTGTCATGGCGTACAGGACTTGATTGGCGGACGTGGCTGCATTTCTGGCAGTCATTGCTCTGGAAGGTGTTGCGTCAGTTGGAGTCAGTTCAGGTGTTACAATGATGACGTGATCAACAGAAAGATAACTCAGTGCCGTTCTGCATGCATCTCCATAGGTAGAAGCTGCAAAATCTTTCACGCCGACTTATACCCTGGAAACCCCAACTTCTGCTTGGGTTCAACAGCTGGCTGCAAAGGCTGAATGTGCTGTTTGTGTGCAATGGTTTTTCCCTAGCTTTACAATGTTTAAGTTGTTTTCAGTATTGAAATGAATATTCAGGTTCTTACCATTGATAAGAGTTTGTAGTAAAAAAATCTGATTGTCAGGTTCGATGTATTGATGTTTACCGGGAATGCATGATTGTTATGTGCGTTACAGCTGACTACCCCTTCAGGCGGTTCCCCATTATATAGTGAGAAGTATATGTAAGAGACTTCGCTGATTAAGCTAGCGTTACTCGATTATCGATACACAACTTGCAAGTGTGCGAATGCACGCGTGGTATCGAGTTGAGCAAAGCGGAACCGGAGAAGACCGAATATAGCGGGAGGCAATATTGTTGAGACACAAACCGGGTCGCATCGAACGAGTACTCTGCAGGGTCTCCTTCCTTTACCATGTCAAGTCGCTCAGTGGAGAAATTTTCAGGAATTTCCCATCAAGTCACTGAAGGTTTCAGTAGGCTTTCTGTTAATCTGGTCTCTACGATATTAGTATCTCATAAAAGTGTCTTGTTAGGACTTGACTAAATTCATCTCAATGAGCGGTAATGTCGTATCTGATATAGACTCATTCTGGGGAGGTACTTGTTGTCGATCAACCAGGATCCTCATAGACCACAACTTGTTCCATTGAGATCCATTGTGAACAGATACCCCACTTCTGAGTTTCACTCAACTCTTATTGTGTGGTAAGGACATGTGATTGGCTGAGGTACTTCAGCCATCCTGATTAGGACTTAGCCATCGATCCTTGTTGATCCTAATCAGTTGAACAAAGGAAAAAACTTGGGCAATCAGCACAGGTTGAGCATAACCTGTACGTAGTATGCACACGAGTCGCTCAACGCCGCAGGCCTTGTTCTACAAGAAATATAGAGACCCAATCACATAGTGCATGATTACTTCAGGGTAACAGAAAGCTACGTACTTGAATATTAAAATGCCTTCGTCTTCAATTAGACGTATAACACAAGAAAGAAAAGAAACTACCCGAAGCCCCGTATGTAAACTAAGCTGACTGAAAGACGCATCCTGCTACGCACCAGTACACTGGCCAGTACGTTGGCAAGCAGGCTGGCCAAAACGCGCGATCTACTACTATTATAGTCATGAGCGTGAGTGCGCGCAATTGTAGTCCATTGTTCTTTCAGCAACTGTCTTAATTTCATGATTGGGCTAATGTCACCATTGTCTTATGACAGACGTGGTGGGTAAACTTATTTCAGCCTGATCATGGATCGATACTCTGTTTTCTTCTCCTTATATGAGAGCTTTGCCGCCTAAAACTAAAGCTAAACTTATTGCACTCACAATTTTCAGGCCTATTTTGCAAAAGATCTCGAAAAACACCAACGACTGGGATTTCTTACAATCCTTTAGTGACTTTAGCCTTATTTACATCAAGTGAAACTGTACTTCTGATAAATGTCGGATTCCAGAGTCGAAATTGGGGATGAAAGTATTAGCGGGTCTGGCGCTAATAGTCATGCAGACGCCACCGTCTCAGGGGAGTCTCGAAAGATATCAAACATTTTTGCGGATTGCTTGGCGGCTATAGTGAACCCACTTGTTAGAATTTATCACTCATATGACGATACAAACACTGGCGCTTACGGAAATGGTACAGACCATGACAATCCCTGCACAAGAGCTGGTGCTGATTCCACACATGGTCAACGTGAAGGGCATTGTGACCCTGTAGCTCACAGCGCTGTTGAACTTGGTCACAAGCGGATAGCCAATGACAACAATGTGGGCACAAAGAAAAGAAAACTCCGCCGGTCTCATCAAGCGGGCAATCCACCAGAAAGCCCGTTGGCAAAGAGCTGTTTTTCTGCTGTTACTTTTAGACATGACTCGCGCCTTGGTCATTCACTATCTGGTGGCCATACTATAGTTTTCTTGAGAATGCAGCCAGCAATGCATTATTCGAAGAACCAATCAGTTCTTTTGGAATGCCCGCCTTGGACAATCTGCTAAAGGAACCTGCTAACGGAGAGCAAGTTGCATATAACGGGATGGAGCGATTATGCCCAGAGCTAAGTTACCAATTTCTCAATTCCGACAAGTCGACACTTGAGGAGCGCGTTGTGCGGTCAAAAGTGCCCATGCTCGAGTTGATGTCCGACAGGGACACGTCCGAGTTTAATCCAGGGCTGATTTGCCTACCACTTTCGGGATTCAACCCCCACCAGGAAGATCGTCTGCTTAACAAGAACCCCACATACACTAAAAATAGGAGCGCTAAAGGTTTGGAAGTACAAAGGTTGAACGCTACCATCGTGCAAGGTCGAGCCGCTCAAAAAGCTGGGCTGATAAGCGAACAGGAGAATGCAAGCAACAATAGTCTGCTACAAGACTTGGACAAACGCGCGGTCACTGTTCAGCTGCAAAATGATCACCTGGTAGCGGGTATGTTGAAAGCTCAACGTAAAAATGACGATTTGTACCTGCCCAGCGAATCATGCGCACGTGAAACAGCGCAGAGGTTGCAGTTTACGAGTGCAAATGCAGTTGATCATAATTTGAATGCTTCAATCCCTAAGGGATTCACCCAACCTGCGATTGGGAGATCTCTCGTTGTCGATCTCACATGCCAAGTGTGCTCAAAGACATGTGTATCATTAAGTCATTTGACTACTCACATGATAAGTCACACTTGTAAAAAGCCATTCGCGTGTGCGGAATGTGGAAAAGCATCTTTACAAAGTGGTAACTTGTCTATTCACATGAGATCTCACACTGGTGAAAAGGCATTCGCGTGTGCGAGATGTGACAAGAAATTTCAAAGCAGTGGTCAGTTGACTGTTCACATGAGATCTCACACGGGTGAAAAGCCATTCGCGTGTGCCGAATGTGATAAGAGATTTTCACGTAATAATAGCTTGTCTATTCACATGAGATCTCACACTGGTGAACATCCATTCGTGTGTGCGAAATGTAATAAGAGATTTTCACTCATTGGTGACTTAATCACTCACATCACTGGTGAAAAGCCATTCGCATGTGTGGATTGTGACAAGAGATTTCGAAGCAGTCGTCAGTTAGCTGTTCACATGAGATCTCACACTGGTGAAAAGCCATTCGCGTGTAAGGAATGTGATAAGAGTTTTTCATTTAAAGCTAGCTTGTCTATTCATATGAGATCTCACACTAGTGTAAAGCCATATGCATATGCATTCACCGACTGTCCGGAGAGGTAAGGCACAAGAGGGCATTTGGCGAGACACTCAAAAATTCACACTCACGAATGATCATGCACGTGCTTCGATTGTCAAAGTGTATGCTCTAAACTACAGGCTGGTGTACAGGGAGGGTCTATTCATTAACTTTAAGAGAAAACTCAGTCCTCATACCATCAATGTTCCTGAGATGACGGCCAGAGGAAGTCAGAAGCTTGATACAGTAAGACCTGTTTATAGAGATCACATCTTTTAAGCAAAAATAGAAATAGCATCCAGATTATCTTTCTTAAGAGCGCATTTTTGGTATAAAATACAATTTCTCGCGCTGGTTTTGAAGAATAAAGCCAGGTTATCTCTTTAACCAAGATCTTTTTAAACAGGTCTTACTGTAACCTGCAAAGTGCCACCACACCGGCGCGCGCAGTGGCCGGCCTCAGAGAAATGACGCTAACAAACTCTTGGCTAGATTCATGAGAAACATCAGTCCCGGTGCTCTCACAAAGCTTCCCTTTTGCGCACCCTAGGCAAAGATCTTTACATTCAAAGACAATACTGGGAAAAAGGCTATCTTTTATTCTCAGTTTTGACCAACACTGCACAGAAAAATCACTCGGTGTAATATATGCAATCGGACAGTTTTACTGTTAACCACAACAGAACAATAGCATGAGACTTTATCAAATAACCAGCATTGTGCTTGCTCTCTCGCCAATTGCCATAGCCGGCGGCGTGCCCCAGTTTTTCCCGCTCACGCGAAAGGGCGAAATCCCAACCATCCAGCCATACTCGATCGGCCAGGATGTGTTGATAGACTGCATCTCAAGAAACATCGACGACGGCGAGCACAACTTTGACTCGAACGACCGTATTGTTTACAAGGCAT
>JAKTVE010002408.1:0-61081 GCA_030557065.1 Metschnikowia rubicola | reverse complement strand
AGGCGTGCCTTTCTTTATGGACTGACTAGACTCCTCGGGATGTTGCGGTGCTGTCCTAAACATTCCTAATTGGTAATATGCAACCTACTACCTGCGCTCTAGACACTGGGGGCAGTGTGGTAGAAGCGTGTTAAACAATGGAGCATCACGGAATACTCAGGTCTAGATTCAGGAGTTATTTCGTGAGAGGTCAAATATAAAAAGGGGCTGGGTTTCCCTCACAGGTCACTCAGTTGATTAACGAATTGGTTATATAAGTTACAATATTATTATCATGGCTAGACCTACTTCTGCTTCAACCACCTCAGCTACTCCTACTGAAATCTTCAGTGACTTGATGAGTAAGTTCATGATCCACTCTCCACTGAGCGACTTAACATGGAAACAAAAGGATACTCCTGCAGAGTATTCATTCGATGCGACGCTGTTTGCATCTCAACACTTACTGTAACCTGCAAAGTGCCACCACACCGGCGCGCGCAGTGGCCGGCCTCAGAGAAATGACGCCAACAAACTCTAGGCTAAATTCATGAGAAAGATCAGTCCCGGTGATCTCACAAAGTTTCCCTTTTGCATACACTAGGCAAAAAGATCTTTATATTCAGAGACAACATTGGGAAAAAGGCTATCTTATATTCTCAGTCTTGACCTTTGCAACGAATAATCACTCGGTGTAATATACGCAAACGGACAGTTTTACTGTTAACCACAACAGAACAATAGCATGAGACTTTATCAAATAACCAGCATTGTGCTTGCTCTCTCGCCAATTGCCATAGCCGGCGGCGTGCCCCAGTTTTTCCCGCTCACGCGAAAGGGCGAAATCCCAACCATCCAGCCATACTCGATCGGCCAGGATGTGTTGATAGACTGCATCTCAAGAAACATCGACGACGGCGAGCACAACTTTGACTCGAACGACCGTATTGTTTACAAGGCATTCCCAACATGCCAGGAGACGGGCAAGCCACTTACGTTCAAGTACGGCGTTTCTGAAGATGTCAACTGTACAATCAAATTCACCGATGAACTCTACCATTTGTTTCAGTTATACGTACACGAGGACGCCCCATTCAGCTGCCGACTCCCTGTGAGCTCCGAGGCAAATTATCTCGAACTGGGTGGCGCATTTGTGCCCTTGACATTCAACTTCCGGGGCGAGGTTCACAACTCGCATTTGGATATCGACCCGAACATGAACATGATCATCACGAGGCCCGCATCGAGCAAGCCCGAGCAGCAGACGGTGGTGAATGCGGTAGCATGGTCTGCGGGCACGAACGCCACGCGTTTGACTATCGGTGAGACCTTAACACTTGAACTAGCCGTGCGCTGGTTTGACGCCATCAGACCTACGGGATCCGCGGGCACAGCCGAGTTGCCCTTCGCCGACGGTTTCTACAAGTTACCCATGTACTCGATTCCGGTTTCCTATAAGCAATACGCAATGTCTTTAATACTGGTGGCGGTGCTTTCTGCCGTGGTGTCAGGCTTAGTCTCCTTCAGACTTAAAAAGCCCCAGGGCTACCTCGCGCTAGACCGCGAGTCTGGCCTCGCCAAGCAAGATTGATTACTGGCATTTCTGGATGATCGCTTTCAAAAGCAGAGCCGTACGCTCAGACTTAGCCTCCGCCGAATTCACATAGTTTTCGTTCAAAAACGCCACATAGTCGGCAGACAATTTTTGCTTCTCTGTAGCAGCCCGCGTCTTCAGTTTGTATGCCATGTACTTGTTCACCGAGAGTTGGAGCGCCTCGGCCAAGTTGGCGTCCGACACAGACACGTTTCGGAGTGGAAGCGTGATGTCAAGCATGATTGTGCGTGGATTAGTGCCGTAGTTGTTTTGCAAATAGGTCAATACGTGGTAGTGCAAATGGTCGCGGTTCAAAGTGTCAAACTTGTCGAAAAGCGCGAGATACTGTTCAGCGAGTTCGAAAACATGATTTTCTCTAGAATCATTCGCCACATTCTTGAGCAATTCTGGAATGCTCAAGTCAAAGACTGTGAGAGCAATATCACCTTTAAGCACCGGATTCAGCTCAGGATTGCCCAAGACGTTCATGTCTGCCTCGGGTAACAGCGCCAACTGCGACTTCATGTCTTCTTCATCGCCCAATTCGATCATATCAGCATTGTTGGCAGCCTCGTCCACGCCGTCAACTGTCGATTTCGGCAATCTTTCTTGGAGATCGGATGCCTGAGTTTGTAAATCTTCTTGCTGTTGTTTCTCCGTCAACAAGCCCAAAACTTTTCTTCTGGCGAGCAACTTGGACACGTATGCCAACTCAAACTGTGCATAGCTGAGCCAAAGATTTCTGGAGTCAGGATTCAATTTCAATGCCCTTTGATATAATTCACGTGCGCCTTTGGCATTTGCATTTGTTTCAAACTCGTACTTGGCCGCCGAAAGCCATGCATCGACATTCCGGGGTTGCAACAGCAACAATTTCGCATATACGCGATAAACAATCTTAATGGCATCCTTCTCCTTGACGAATTGAAGAAACTTGGACCAGAGCTCAAGGTTGGACGGGTACCGTCTTACGGCACGGTCAAACACGAAGATAATCTTTCTGAACCCAGCCCAGTCCGAAATGCTGGGCTTGGAATCAATGAGCTCGGCTTTGTGAAGTCTTTGGAATCTTTTGATTCGGAGTTTTTCCAAGTTGATTTCGAATTCACTGTACTTCAAAAAGTCTCGAGGCTGGGACCCGCGGCCCTGGATCCGATGCTCAAAATCAGTTCTCCGTCTCATGATCATTGTGATTTCCTTCTTGTCGAAAAGACCTTTTCTTTCAAGGTCTTCCAATTCAGGAACAGACAGTTCCATATAGAACCTGATAGTTGACGCCATTTTGTGTGTATTTAGCTAATTTTGTTGGGGACCTAGTTTGAAAATGGTCAAAAATCTGAGAAGAGCTTGATGCGGTCTGTGATTGTGTGCAGGCACACGAACGAAAATGGCGATGAGCGTCTTTGATCTTTTTTCATGACAATACTTTTTGCATCAAGAGATGATGACATATTTGAAATCGATACGCAGCCTTCGCTCAGACTAAAACATGTCAACACAACTCTAAAATTATACCCACTGATGAATGGGAGAGAGCGAAATTTGTTCACTCCTCTACAATATGAGTTTCACCGTTCCATGCGTATCGCACCTCAGCATGCAACCATTTGATCTATTAGGCCTCACCGCTGAAACATATTGGGTTGCTGTGAGAGCTACAGCGTCGCAGAATATATGATACCTCATTTCTCGGGTATTTCTCAAAGTGGCTCTCCGTTTTAAGAAGGAGTGTTCGAGATGCATGGACTACTGTCAGTTGTCATCGCTTTTTTTTAAACCGCCAGCGCTCCGCTTTGGATCACTAAAACTGGACACGGTCTGCGAGAGCTTTAAGTATAGAGTGTGCCACTGAAGTGCTGCAGATATACAAGCTATCACACTTTCAAGACGGAACACGTCATTTGCTGTTCACCGGGAAAAAGCATTAGACGTGGCTTTCATTGCCATACAAATCGTGACTGAGTCGCGGTAAATTAATACAAAAAGAGTTTTCAGCGAACATGCTGCCCTGCGTTTGCTCAGTGAAGACTCGTCAAGGTCAACCTAGAGCTCAACTGGCAGAAGTGATTCGCTCGATAGGCCATCGAATCATCACTGGTAAGTGTTTTAGGTATTTTTGAACTACAGGCAGAATCAAATCGAGATACTTCAGCAGGCCTTCACTGAAAGATTTCGAGGGTCTTGCATAATAGGAAGCACAAATTCATCCAGTGGAGGCGCGATATGAAAAAGAAGTGAAGCGTCACGCTCTTTCGTGCGCACAAGCTTAACTTGAACTGAAGCGGTACATCGACATTTCTAATGCCGCTTGTTTGTGCTTCTTTTGCAATGCAAGGAAGGAAGTGAAGGAGGTGAAAAGAAAAAAAGACAAATGCTCCAGGAGGGGTTTGAACCCACGACCGTCGCGTTCCTCACACGACCGTGACTTTGGTATAACCAACGTCCGTAAACGATTATAAGCACGAAGCGCTAACCAGCTGCGCCACTAGAGCACCTGCAAAACGAAAAATACGCTACAAACAATATATCAAATCTTCAGTTTTTCATGTGATTGACTTACACGCCATTTCCCGCCAGATCTGGCACTTCTTGTCATGTTGCATTTGAACGGGTAAGCTGAAACTTGGCCAAACGATTCCAAAGCTACCGCCTGTGACAATCATCTGGGTCATTGTTTACTCCAGCAAACATCGACTCTGTGATCAAGAATTACCGCAAATTGAGAAATTGGCGTGTTCCTTGTCACTTAACACGATATGTTTCTTTAGAAGTAAAAAAAAAAAAAAAAAAACGAACAAGCTTCGATCCAGGCAGCCTCAAGCTTTCGCAAGAGGTCATGAGCTCCAATGGCAGATCGCTTTTTCCACTTTACGAGATCTGTATTCTTGAGCTGAGGCAGAAGTGATTATTGATTTGACCCGGACGGATCGGTGAAAGTACGTTTAAGTGAATTTTTCATTATCATTTGCAGCAATTCGTAATCGATGCTGACAAATCAAGTTTGAGAGGTTATTGAAATGTAAATTGTGGCGCCCACGGAATGATTCAAGTTTGATTGATCTAACGCGGGATACTGCCGTTTACGATATCCGCGTTTTGTGTCAGTTCCGTGTATTGGAGTGGCAAAAAAAGCTGACAATTAGGTTGTCGCGTACTCTACGCAAGGAACGTTGCCTCCGACGAATGTTTTGTGCTGGAGGGTGCACGCTTAATTTTTTTTTTTTTTTCTTGCCTACTTTACTGGTTCTCTGTTCACTTTTCTTGTCCGACTTGACAGCATTCAGATTGCTTGATTGTTCATTCTACGATCAACGGCTCTTATGATGCGGATACGAGACCGAAAAGATGTACTTGAGTTCGAGAAGTTTCTTCGCTTCTCAGTGAGACGGAACTTTACATCACACGGAGATGCTGATAAACACTTCTGTCCGAATAAAGGTTTTCTCCGACAGTCGCGCAATTACGGGACGCACGAAGGCGGAATGCGGGTCTATCCGAGTTATATGCCTGCTTATATCCGTTTTGGACCAACTCCGGTTTCGAATCCGGCGACCCAAGCGCACAGGGTTCTGTTTGCCGTATAACGCAATCAGCCGCGCATGCATATTCTTGAAGGCCGATTGCCTCAACTTCCGCTTTCGGACTTTCTCCGTAAGGTTCAAACCCTTAAACCCGCAACGATGACAAATTCTCGAAGAACCAAAGTTTGATATAAATTTGCCGCTCATCCTCCTTTTAGTGTTGATTGTATATCTCATTAAGCACTTACTTGAAGGTTTTCATCACTTTAACCTGGTTTCTTTCCATCCACAAGAGTCGAGCATACCTTTTCGCCCAATTGATAGACAAAACTTTTTCAGTAACCCACAAAATGATCAAACAGGTTTTAAGGGACTCTTTCTGGGGCCAAGTGATATATCACCTTTCAAGAAGAAGGGTTCTCAGATACAAGGAAGATGATCCAAATTACGTCATTCCGGACATATATGATGAATTGGCTGGTGCAAAGAAAGAGAATTTTTCTGTGACCGAGTCTGTCGCCCAAGAAGAAAGCTCGAGTTCTTCTTCACAGCTGGTAAGTGAAAATACTGTGGCTCCGGTAGATGACAAGATCATAGTTACGTGGGATGGTGATGATGACCCCGAAAACCCTTACAATTGGCCACTATTTTACAAATGTCTCTTTATCTTCAAGATTGGTATATTGACGGCATTTGTATACATGGCTTCCGCAATATATACACCTGGTATCGACCAGATCATGGAGGATATGAATGTTGGGAGGGTTTTGGCTACGCTTCCGTTGACGCTTTTTGTTTTTGGCTACGGTGTTGGTCCTATGGTCTTGTCTCCATTGTCGGAAAATGCACGCTTTGGCCGGACGTCTATTTATATTGTGACGTTGTTTTTATTTTTCATCTTACAGATTCCAACTGCGTTAGTCACCGACATAGCCTCCTTGAGCGTGTTGCGATTTCTTGCAGGATTTGTTGCCAGTCCATGCTTGGCTACTGGAGGTGCCAGTGTCGGTGATGTTACACCTATTCCATACATGCCTATGTCGCTTGCCGGTTGGGCGGCAGGAGCTGTTTGTGCTCCAACTTTAGGCCCTTTAATTGGTGCCGCCTTGGTTGTGGCGGGTGGTTACCACTGGCCATTTTGGTTTGTGTGCATTGCCTCGGGTGCTCTTTTCTTGGTATTGTCTTTCTTCCTCCCAGAGTCATATGGCAAAACTATCTTGTACCGGAAAGCCGAAAGATTGAGAGCCCTCACTGGCAACGACAAGATCACAAGCGAGGGCCACATTGAAAATGAGTCGAAACACTTCAGCAAGGTGATGGTTGATACTTTTTGGCGTCCGTTCGAAATTATGCTTTTTGAGCCAGTGGTCATGTTGATCAATCTTTACTTGGGGCTCTTGTACGCCATCATTTACTTGTGGTTTGAAGCCTTCCCCATCGTATTTTACGAAATGTATGGCTTCACATTGGTTGAAATGGGCGCCAGTTACATCTGTCTCATTGTCGGTATCTTCGTGGCGGTTTCCTTTTATCTTCCGATAATATATCAAATTTTCACGAAACGGATTCTCAGAGGCGACCAAATCACCCCGGAAGTTCACTTGCCCTTGTGTATACTAGGAAGTGTGTTGCTGCCTGTTGGTTTGATAATTTTGGCCTGGACCGCCACGCCCTCGGTACATTGGATTGTTCCCATGATTGGTGCTGGAATTTTCATGATTGGTGGCTTCATCATTTTCCAAACTATGTTTAACTATCTTGGAATGTCTTTCTACAGATACTTGGCCTCGGTGTTCGCTGGTAACGCTTTTTTCCGTGCAATCATGGGTGGCGCTTTCCCACTTTTCGGAAGAGCCTTGTTTGTGAACTTGAGCATCAAAAGGTTCCCAGTGGCCTGGGGTACAATGATCTTGGCCTTCATCATGTCTGCGATGGTTCTCATCCCGGTTTTATTCTACATCAATGGGCCTAAGTTAAGAGCCCGCTCGAAGTACGCCAATTAAGGCATTGGTTCGAAGCTTCAAGTTACACTTTAATTTAGTCTTTTCCGTAATTCACTTTTAATATACATCTTTAGTTGAGCGTTGAAAATTAAAAATTTACCCATGATGGTGAAGTAGTAATATGTGCTGAATTTTTTGACATGTGTCATGAAGGTTACCTGCTCGAAGTTAAAAGAATTTTAAGCCCATCACTCTGAGGCCAAAGAAAGATGGAATCATTCGTGTTGAAGTATAAGTTTGATCATTCGCGCAATAACTGACGGCCTATATTCTAACTTTCAGTGATGAAGTTCATTTTTCGTAGTCGAAAATAGCATGGCTTGACTTCTATTGCAATAAAAAACATCGTGATTATCATGTCAAGTTATCCAGCTCGCGCTTCAGGGTGTTCATTTCACAAAGTTGGAGTGCGCAAGCTTTAAATTGAGCTCTATTGCTTACAGTTGTGTCCAAATTTTTAAATTTTCAAAGTCGGATACTACAGGCCAGTTCTTAGATCGATTTGCATGCATGAAAGTGCTTTGAAGACTATTCACTGACGGGAAGACATTTTCCCACGAGATGATATCTTTCCAGGAATTATGAAATCTGAGATTTTGGGCGAATACACACTGGAATAAAGGATCGAGACTGTAGCCATAGTTTCCCCCAAAGAAAAATTACAGGTAGCAAGAACGCTTAATCAAATTTGAAACTGATTAACTTATTGTCTCGAGTTGCCTCCCATAGTTCCTATCTTTCGTTTGATTCTGGCCCAAGAATGATTAGATATTTAGGAGTCCTTTAAGCGAAAATTGTGGACTCGTGAAATAGACCAAGTCGAAAGTCAATGCGACAATAAAAAATTAGTATGAAAGGATGGTTCCGTTTAGGCTTGGCTTCTGTGTTTCATTGTCTCAGGCATTCATCGAACACTCCTAGTTGATTCGGTTCCATAGCAAAATTCACGGCGACCTTATGAACCCAAAGCTTTTCAATGGTATTTGGTGGAGATCCTCTACGCTCAGATGCCGAACTGGAAGTTGAAGTCAGGGTTATCTGCGATTGCACAAGCGATTAGTATATCGAAACCAAACAACTAAGACTTGGAACTAAACTCTTGAAACATGTGAGCACCCTGAAAGGTCAACTCTCAACAGCCAGTTCTAAACTTGGGCTTTACTTCGGCTTTTCGTGGGACGAATCGCAATCTTCAAAAGGCTTGCAACATGTATGGGCGGAACGTTCATTGCATGCCAAATATTATCGTACTTTCCGGGCATGATCGTTTCGTTATTCGTTGCGTATAGTTCTTAAACAAAATACTCTCTCGCCCAAACCATGTAACGAAGTCTTTCGGCTAATCGAGAATCTGATGATCAATCTTATTTCGTCTGGCATTCTTCTTGAATCCTACGCGGGATGTAAGAACGATAAACCAACCTATCAGCTTTTATAGTATAAGTTTCATTGTTCGCGCACAAGCTATGCGGATGTCTCAAAGTCCAATGAAGTCAACTATTTAAGGTTCGAGAAGGAGGCTTCAGGTTGTAAACTCGTAGCAACCAAGATGATTGACCCACAGAACAGCTCTGAGAAAGTTTTGTATTACCAACTGAGCAGCCGACCTTGTGCGGCGCTTGTTTTCATGTTACACAAATCGATCAGATTTAAATGGCACAAACGTTCAGACACGTACTTTAGCCTGATCAATGCTCACATTAGAAGAGGTTTAGGGCGGTGCACCAAAAAAAAAAAACACAAACCTTAAATGCAACAAACATACTGCACCCAACCATGACGTCACTTAGACCACCAAAGCGCACTTCCGAGAAATCGTCATCGAGAGATCCGATTTGCCACGACTTTAGCCCCACGTAAGAGGCCGCGCGTGTGCTACCGCGTTTAACTTGCTTGCAGCTCGGGGAACTCGGCATCTCTCCGAGACATGGCATACGTTCTCAGGCTGAAATAGGGTAACTATGCAGATCATGATCTTTTCAACTACTTAAAACAACATTCATAAAATCACTTGAGCTCACTGATTGCATCAAGCATGACTCGGAGGGATTTGTGGTGTGGAGAATTCACTAAGCAAGTTCTGAGACAAATCCGACGGAGTTCCGCACTCTGCCCATAGGCCGGATCCCAGGAGACGTTCCTAACGGTCGCAGGTAGACGCAGGTCCCCATGCCTGCAACGAGGCACAGCGCGATCCTGACAGGGATGTGAGACTTTATTAGAGATTCGAGGAAGAGGGGTAAGCTTTCAAAAATATTTTGGAAGAAATGCATGGAGGTGAAAAAGCAATTTCGATCTTCTGTCAAAAATTCCAGCTGTTTATCATCACGGGTATCAACATGTCAGAGCAAGAGCCAAGTTTCATAATCAAGATTCAGGGGTACCATGTAGTAGTATGGGGTTCCGTTGCGCAAGGCCGCATCGACTAACGCATCTAGCCCTATCGCGGCCATTCTCATAACGATCCGAGAAGAAGGCTTAGAAGCAACTCATCGACTTATGGATCACCACCCAAATAAACTATTTTCGGCAATGACGGTGATGTATGTAAAATGATATAAAAAGCACTATTTCACCTATCGTGGAACTACAACACAAAATCATCCCGATGTTTTATCATATTTTGCGAGACTCGTTTTGGGGTAACCTCATATATCTTGCCTCAGGCAAGAAGGTGCTAAAATACAGAGAAGAGTCATATGCCCATTTCATACAAGAGAAAGATATGTTTGAAGCAAAACTTCACAATGAAATCATTGCCGATGAGTTCAGTGAAACAGAGCTCACGCAACAGTCGCCATTGCCGCCCTCTCCCTTATCTTCGGCACTGACTGTCAACGACCAGCCGGCTGGTGATAACCAAGTTCTTATTGAATGGGATGGTGAGGGCGATCCCGATAACCCAATCAACTGGCCCGTGTGGTACAAAGTCATCTTTATCACGCAAATCACCATGATGACAGCTTCGATCTATATGGCTGCGGCCATTTACATGCCAAGCGTGGAACAGTTGATGAAAGACATGGAGATAAGCAAACTCATGGCGACTTTACCCTTGACTTTCTTCACTTTTGGGTACGGCGTGGGTCCCATGTTCTTTTCGCCCTTGTCGGAGAACCCACGTTTTGGCAGAACAACAATTTACGTCATTTCGTTGTTTATGTTTTTCGTCTTTCAGTTTCCCTGTGCATTAGTGACGGATATCGCGTCATTGTCGGCTTTGCGTTTTTTCGCCGGCTTTTTTGCAAGTCCCTCGTTGGCCACTGGTGGTGCAAGTGTCAGTGACGTTGTAACTCCACCATTCATGCCCATGGCCTTGGCGGGTTGGGCTGCAGGTACGTTTTCTGCACCCTCCTTAGGCCCATTGATCGGTGCAGCACTTATCTCCGCAGACGGATATCACTGGCCGTACTGGTTTGTTTGCATCACATCCGGAACACTCTTTTTCTTTTATGGGTTTTTACTTCCCGAGTCCTATGGCAAAACAATTTTGTACCGCAAGGCCTCCCGGTTGAGGTCTATCACGGGGAACAATAACATAACAAGTGAGGGGCATATCCAGAATGAGCTGTGCTCTGTCAAGGATATAGTCTTCGAGGCTGTCTGGCGCCCTCTTGAAATCATCATGTTTGAGCCAGTCGTTTTGTTCATGGACATTTACCTGGGCTTCATTTACTGCATAATGTACATTTGGTTCGAGGCTTTCCCCATTGTTTTTGAGGAAATGAACAGTTTCAGCATGGTTGGCGAGGGCGCAAGTTCGCTTTGTCTCACCGTCGGGCTTGTCGTGAGTGTTTGTTTCCATCTTCCTGTTGTGTACTGGTTCACCACCAGAAAGTCACTCAAGGGAGAAGTCGTTGAGCCAGAGGTCTATTTGCCAATGTGTCTCTTCGGTAGTTGCTTCTTGCCCACTGGGCTCATCATATTCGCATGGACTGCGACTCCTACTTTGCATTGGATTGTGCCCATGGTCGGCGCAGCAACATTCATGTTTGGAGCCTTCATTGTTTACCAAACGTTGTTCAACTACATCGGTATGTCTTTCCCGAAGTACATTGCTTCGGTGTATGCTGGTAACGGGTTCTTTCGCTCGTTGATGGGCTGCGCCTCGCCGCTTTTCGGCAGGGTAATGTTCACGAACCTAGGCTCGAAAAACTTTCCGGTTGCGTGGGGTTCCACTATGTTAGCTTGCATCACAACAATTTTGATTCTTGGCCCGGTGTTCTTCTATATCAGAGGCCCAAAGTTGAGGGCTTCGTCCCACTACTCAAATTGATCTCAAATCGATCACTCATTTCGTCGGTAACAATTATTGAGCGAGGTGTTCAAAATCTGACTGGATTCAGAATTATATATTTCACCAAAGCATACATTCATATTATTTTCTCAATGACAAACCATTGGTTTCGATTCCCATTCGTCACCCCAGAAGTAGAACCCGAGAGCCGCACCAACCACCACCGCCAACATATACCAGCCATTGTATGTCATGAATACTAGCATCAACATGAACGAGTAGCCCACTTGGAATGCATACAAAGAAGCCAACTTGATTTTGAGAGATTTTGGCGCTCTTCCTGTTAAAACAGGGGTATTCTGGGCCGATAACGTAGGTGTCCATCTAGCCTTCCAGCGGGAGATCCAGCTCCGCGCAAACTCGTAAAGCATACTTAACAACACAATAGCCACCAAGGTTCCGACAAAGCCCTGCACTGTCTTCACGTGCCACCATTTGTATACCACACATGTGTTCTCCCACTCCCAGGTAAATATCATCTACATGAGTTAGCATACACTCAATAGCATCAATGAGGTACAATACATACATTCATCTTACACATATCGTGCATTGGCATGTCGTGATCCATGGCACCGTGAGCTGAATGGTCCATCTTGAGTGAAGAAATATATGGTTTGGATTGTGAAGTTTGAGGTTGTTGCGCAGTGACTTTTGGCTCTGCATGTGAGTGGGTGAGGCCGCTTAAGAGCATCCCTGTAAGCGCATGCGCAATGAGTCTGGTCTTTGATCAGGCGTAGTGTGACTTGATCAGATAATTAAATATAAATCAAATCTGACCAGGTGAGGTTTTTTTTTTTTTTTTTCATTCGGAATTATTTCATACTACCTTCAAGAGTTATTAATGAGAATTTACGATTGGGAATGATGTCGGCAAGAGCGGCGTTCATTTGCAACCAACTGGCGCCGCTGGTTGATGGAGGAGGTGCAACTTCCCCACAGAATTACAATAAAGCGCAAGTTCGGGATCAAAATTCATATTATATATGACACTATGTCTTCCGTGTCACGAAACTGGCTCGAACAGCTCAGATTCAGACGCATCAATCATGTTTCCTCCTCATCCTCACTTTCGCCCTCATCGTCACTCACTAAAACAGAAGCATCAAAGTATAACGAAGGGTCAAGCGATGAAATGTTAGCTGACGTTGCACGGCCCTCAAGAAGCAACTCACTCATGATCTTTCCACTTCCTGGAGCGTTGTTGATTCCCCAACAAGAGTGACCGGAGCATAGATACAAATTCTCAACATTGGTCTCACCAATCAAGGGGCCACTAGACGAAGGCACGTCTAGCACAGGGAGATAACACGCCTGTCTTTTCAAAATCTTGCCCTTACGCAACAGGGGCGACATTTTCCCGGCCTGCTTGAAGATATCATCGCATTTAGACTTTACAACCTCAACGTCGTCTGTTGTCTCCGGGACGTCCACTGCAGAGTCACCTTCACCACACACATATACCTCGTCTTTTCTTGCATAGATCTCAGGCGAAACGTACGAGCCCTTGGCTGCCTTGTACTCGGTGAAAATCGCGTACGGTGAGACACTTTGGTCTTGATATGGCGCAACGGTGATAGAATGTGCTCGCAATCCTGAGATGGGGCAGTCAGGAAGAATTTTTGATGTCCATGGCCCAACTGAAAGTACAACCTGGTCTCCTTCAAGCCGAATGGGGCCCTGAGTACTATCCAACTGTGCTGCCTTGACACTTGTGGGCTCATATTGGATTCCAGTGACGCCACCTGTCTCCATCAGGTAAAGTACCTTATTCACCTTACCCAAAATAAGCTCAAGTGCACCATGAGATTCCTCTACAGCCTTTCTCAAAAGAAAGTTCGTGAACTTATATGGGTGCACCTGCGCAGTGGTATCCTCGCCACCCAACGAGTGGCATCCAGTGACCAATTCCTCGGACATCCACGTCAAATCTGGAGGAAGCTTCCTGTTGGCTTGCTTTGTTGCTCGAAGCGTCTTTTTGGGTGGCTTACCTTCTCCGCCTGTTCTTGTCTCGATGGCATCTGCGTGAGCATCTTCCTCACTCTCCTCGTCGCTCTCAAGCGCTTCGTCTGGCACTCCGCTTATGTCTCCCTCGATGGAAAGTGTGGTGAGTCTTCTATAATCCCACTCATTCTCGCCATCATACAAGTCCGAGAGTTGTTGATGTAGCTCAAACGAAAGGGGAACAAGCTGCAGGGGAAAGGCCCAAAGCGCCAAGAGGCCACCAGCCTTGCCACTGGCACCTCCAGCAACTCTCTTGCTCTCAACAAGAGAAATGTGGTGTTTCTTCGGGTCAAATTTTGGGTGCTTAACGAGGAAATAAGCAGTACAAACGCCGATGATTCCCGCTCCCACGATCACAATATGTTTCTTGCCCTCATGACGGCCCAGAGCGGTGGTGCGGAATTGTAGGTAATCAGACATCGTCAGTGGCAAATAAGTTTATCAAGTACTTGCAATGGTCAAGCAATAGCTGGTCTGAATGATCAATTATTTGACAATATCAGCTATTTCAGGGAATTTTCGAGAGCCGGATTACACTGACGCGCTGCAAAAGTTCTGAATGGAGAAATGACTCTTTTGCTCTCGCTACAGCTCGAAAGGAAGATTTCTCAGAAAGCTTTTGTTTTGGGTGACTAGCGAAAAGAGACAGCAATGACGACACAAACACTCACAGCCCGAGCAATAACTGATAAAAGAAAAAATTCGACGTGAGTCGGTGTACGTAAGCTATGGCGCAGAATTTCGGGCCATTTACAGGCAAGACAGCGCCGCGCAAGCAAGAATGCGCCTGCGCGGAGTTGCGTGGTGGGATCGATCGACAGCGGCCCAGATGGTTCGGGCCGACGCGACTCAATGCAGGCAAGATGCTTAATAATTGATATTCCAGTTGCCTCCAAAAAGTCTGTTGACACTGGTGTCACATATGGCCCAAATTATCGGCCAAACTATTCTAGCTCAGACAAAATTTGGTCCACGTCCGATCCTAATTTGTGCGATCTTGGTGTGTCGCAAATTGACACCGGCAACTCCAAGCTTCGGATGTAGTGCATGTAAGCGAGTGGTTGGAAAAAAACAGCTGATTTTATGCTTCTGTTCTGCACATACGTCCAAGCATGTCACGCTCACGGCTAGTGCATTGAGTGTAATGTCGGTGAGGCACGGGCCGAGCGCGAAATAGCGCAATCAGATGCGTATGTCTGCAAAATACATATCATCGGGCCACTTAGCCATTGTCGTGGCTCATTCGCTTCCTGAATATTGACTAACAATTGGATGCTTTCGAAGTAATGAACTGCTCCAGAAAGTTGGGCCGTACACGCAGAAATCGGTTGCTCTGGGTACCGGTGAAAGAGAATCCAAGTACAAGTTATGCGCTCCGAAGTTAGATCTCGTATTTGAAGTCCCGCCAGCAACTCTATGTGCATTCAAAGCCGTGCCTGTCTCGTAAACTACATACCCGATTTCTGAATAGTTACGATCGATTTAGGCCAACTTTTGTTTGCTTTGAAGTATCTTGTCCTTTAGCCAACGTCCAAAATTTAACGTCTG
This sequence comes from Metschnikowia rubicola, assembly GCA_030557065.1. Lineage (NCBI taxonomy): Eukaryota > Fungi > Ascomycota > Pichiomycetes > Serinales > Metschnikowiaceae > Metschnikowia > Metschnikowia rubicola. The sequence goes on along the minus strand of JAKTVE010002408.1, from coordinate 46,135 downwards.
AATGAGGATCAACGACGCCACCATCATTGCCACTGTCGCAACCAATTTCTCGTTCTTATGCCAATGCACGCTGTCGAATAAGTGCACCTCGTCATGCTTTTTCTTCTGTAAGTACAACTGTGTGGGATCAACTCCATCGTTCCAGTAAGGCTCGACCTCTTGATACATGTAAGCATTGCGCTCGAGTTCTTGCTCGCGGCGAGGGTCATTGACTACGTCATGGAAGAGTTCAAAAAGCTGGGGCATGTCCGTGATTGCCATCTCGGGGACTGGGTGCACAGGAGAAACCTCGTCTGACGTGATTATTATGGTGTAATGTGGCGAAGGCGCTTTGCGCAAGATCTTGCGGATCAAGTCGTCCACGTCAGCCAACGCTGAATCACGCTCGGGGCCATCGGGAAGTGCATTAGTCTCAACACGAATCACTCTTTTGCGCGTGTCAATGTACTGAGCCACATCTTCTTCGCCAAACGCCCTCACGGACTCGGCTTTGCATGTTCGCACAATGTATTCTTCCAAAAACGAGAGGTCCAATGTGCCTTCCATCCATGGCAAGCCCACCACCGATGATGCCATGTGAAGGTAATTTTGTAGATGCCGCCATTCGCCTTTCTTCTTGGCTAGCATATCGAGATTCGTGAGTCCAGGCACATTCAACAACACGTAAATGTCCGAGGAGCAAGCTGTCACAGCTTTTTTCACTAAATTCGTCACCTGCCCCGGATCCTGCGTCCTAGTGTTCGGCTGTAGGATTTCATTCTTGAGTCCCGGTATGAGCTTATGCGATGCAAAAAGAAAAGGCGATGCCTGAAGGGCACAGGTTATCGAAATGAGCGCAAGCACGGGAATCAAGAAAAGCATTTTAAAGTCGCAAGTACGGTCTCAGTTCGATCTTTTTTTTCAAATCAGTCGAGCCAAAATCAAATTCGGAAGTCTTTCTCGGGTAATTCGACGACAGGCAAAGTTTCAAATTGTATCTCGCAAATCACAGCGGTGATCGTGGTCAATGTGATGAATACTCTGCTCTGACGCTGCGCGGACCCGGGTCGAGATCCAGCTACAAGAAACACAGCCATGATATGTTCCACGCGCACCACTCAAGCTGTGTCTTCCTGAAGCGTCTTCCTGAACCCCGACAATAACATAAATGTCTAACTACACAGCCAAACTCTCAAACAAGGAAAAGTGCTCTTTTAATGCAGGTCTGTATGAAATTCAATGCAGTGAACTGAGGCATCAAGCCGAGGTGCCTTTCTCTACAAATAGGAATATGTCAGGTTTGGCTTGCAACTCGCGTTTTACTTGATCTCTCGACATTTTTAGCATTAATTTTTTAAACACGAGCTGGGAAAACAAGGCAGTCGGATTTGCTTATTTCCAGAGAAATTGTAGGTATTATTACGGCAGCATGTGGAAACAACACGATAGAAAGCTATATTTGCCATCTACTATAGAGTCACATCAAATTACGTTCCTTTTTCATTCACTTCCTTCCCAGATGATGCATTCTACTCTTTCAATGCAATCCATTAATCCACTAATCGCATTCGACGGCTGCGTCCACGTCGACGTAATGGGTGAAAAAGCCACCGAATAAGTCGGACAATCTCACCACATCATGAGCTCCTCCAGTCTCTCTGATCGAGTGCATCGACAATTGAGGATTTCCCAAATCCAAGGTCCTCAACCCCAACTTTGCTGAAAGCATGGGTCCAATTGTGGACCCGCATGGCGAGTCGTTTCTCACCACAAATAGTTGTAACGGCACTCTAGCGCGCTGTGCAACAGTTTTGATGATCACAATTCCCCTGGAATTTGTCGCGTAGCGCTGATTGGCATTAATTTTGATAACGGGACCCGCATTCACGTGCGGGCGATTGGCCTTTTCGTAGAATCTCTCGTAGTTCGGGTGAACTCCATGTGCCTGGTCAGAAGAAAGCAAAAACGAACGGCTACACATCCGGGCCATGGCGCCATTATCAGAGTCAGCGAGGCGTGCAAGCACGTCTGGCAAGAAAGACGAATCTGCTCCCTGTGCAGACAAAGACCCAATTTCCTCGTGATCAAAAAGCGATATCATCAGAGCACCATTTTCGGCGGGCTCCGAGGCTAACAAGGCCTCTGTGGATGCATAGCATGATGTCAAATTGTCCTGACGCGGAGCAAAGATGAATTCGTCATGCATGCCGCCTAGAGTGGCATCTTGATAGTCACAGAGAAGAAGCTCGAAGTCTTCGATCTGTTCTACCTCCACCTTCAATTCTTCGGCAATGAGTCCAAGAAGCGACTCGTTGTGGCGTTCTACAACGTGCTTCACGGCTTCAAATTCGGAGCTTGAGAGCTGAAGATTTGGGTCATCCGCACAGCTGTGACCATACTTCTCCTGCCCAGCGATCGGCACCAATTCTGTCTCCTTATTAAACTCAAATTTCTTATTCACCTCTCTGTCGAGATGGATGGCCAACGTGGGGATTCTCATCAAGGGCTTTCTCAAGTGAACCAAATGCGGCACGTATTTTCCAGAATTCTCTTTCACGTAAACCCTTCCAGCAACGCTAAGGTCTCTGTCAAACCAGGAATGTGCAATGAGACCACCATATTGCTCCACGCCGACCTGAATAAAACCTTCGGCCGTTTTTTTCGAGATTGGCTTTATCCGCAACCCGGGGGAATCTGTATGTGCGCCAACTATGGCCACAGGCCCTCCCTTCTCGAATTTTTTGCCGATCTTGAATGCAATGAGAGATGAAGCGTTTCGCGTTACAACGTACTTCTGGCCGGGTTGCAAGACCCATTGATCCTTCTCTTTCAATACCACAAACCCATCCTGAGTTAGTTTCAGTTTTACGTTGGCGACTGCATGATAAGGCGTGGGGGACGTGGTAATAAAGTCTACGAGCCCCTCAGCCTTTGTTCTGGTTCTCAGGTCCATTGTCTTAAACCGAGAATGTGTATTGTTTGTATGTGGGTCAAGTTTGGTACATGCCTTTTATAATATAATCGCTTCATTTATCTTCCTTGATGCCCAGCCGCGGCATGCAGGCCGGGCCGTTTATCCACGCGGCATTGATACCAACAAGCCGAGATTAGAGACAGGAGCACGTCAACAGCGACATCAAAAATGTCAAGAATGGCTATTTCCCTTTGCTTTGCATATCAAGGTATCATGATAGATAAAGATGTCGAAAAATGCGTTAAACCAGTACCCACTTCAACAGCCATAGGCGTGCGCAAGGTACTATAATTGTAGGGCGCGGTTTCTCAAAGGTCTTCACGACTCGAATGCCTAAATGTCGGCGGAGAAAAACTCGTCCGGGTCAAACTCCGACGGCAGTAAACTCGTTTCGGGTTTCACAACTGGATCCACCAGCTCCTCCTTGACAGCCAGAGGGCTTGGTGAGGATCTGAGCTTGGAAATTGCGTCTTCAAGCTCCTGCTTGCGCGCGCTTTGCTGCTCTAGCACGTACTGTAGGTGACGTATGTAGTCCACCGACGTTTGAAGAATGAATGCCTTATTTGGCTTTGCCTCCTTTACTCGAACCGAGGCAAGAAGCTCCTTCATCTCCTTGGTGTTCAGGCTTGGCTGCTTCAGAATTGCCTGAACTGCACACACTTGTGGCGTGAGCAACAGTGGCGGCACTAGGAACCCTAACACCTTTATTTTCTCCTTGATCAAATCGCGTCTTCTACGCTCCACTGCGTTATGAAACTCACGCCTGCGCTTCGCCTTCTCCTCCAGTGTTAATTGTTTCGGTGTTCCAGGCTGGTCGGAGTTCTTCCGCATATGTGTGTTTGTTGGAGCACCCATTCCTGAAGGACCCATCCCATAGTTCTGATTGTGGGGCAGGTGGCCGTTGTTTTGCGTCAGCGTGTATGACGGCGTCAAGTTCATGCCTGTGCTGTGTGATAGAGACATGGAGGGCGGTGAGTTGAGATATGATCCGGAGTAGGGCAGCTTCAACGTGTCAAAGGAGCCGTCCAATGTGTTTGTTTGAGGCGACAAGAGGTGCTGCAGAAGGTACAGATTCAGGGGCGGCGGGATGCTGACACTTCCGTGGCGCGACTGTATCGGGCTAAAGGCGTTGTTGTAATATGATGGCGACACCGAGTCCTCGACAATAGAGTTGAGCTGGCCAAAATTGGCTCCTCGGGAGTTCGGTGAGAAATACTGCGACGACTGGAACATGTTGAGGTTTGCGTTGTTGCCGTTCTGCAGCATGTTCTTTATGTTGCTGTTGCTATTCTCTGGTAACACAAGCAGGTCCAAGTTGTTCAGCGGGTCTGTGTTGAGACTAAGTCTGTCCCCGTAAAGACTGTCTCCTAGATTATCCGTCCAAGGATCATTTCCAGGTACGAAGTTGGGCGAGACGGCCTGCTGTGTCGGTGATCCAAGAAAGTCAAACGTCTCCAAGAAGGGGTCTTTCTCTACCGCCGGATTTTGCGCGTTATAGTAAGGATCTGTCGGCATGGCGTAGTTTGACCGCATGTCTTGTGAGCCCGAGTTTGTGGGCGCCACAGTGAATTGTAGGTCGGCCAAATCAGAATATTGGCCGTTGTCTGAGTTGAGGCGGCCATTATTTGTATTGATACGCCTCTTTGTATCCTCGTAGGGATCGTTGAGAAAGTCTTCCATCGTCTATAAATGTGGACTGTGGTTGGGGTGGATATTAGATTGCGCCGGCAATAAGCGATAAGTTGAGATGTGTACTATTCGAGGGCGCTCAATTGCTATTTGTATTAGGTCGAATATTTTCTTGTTTGGCCTGTAGTTTTCAAGCTGGTTCTATAAAGTTTTCTTTGTTGCTGGCTAATGGTCTGACCGATGTTGAACAAAGAACTGTACTTTCCCCACGCATGTTTTCCCGGATAGGCCAGCCTCAAGACTCGGGGAGGTTACCCGATCGGCATATTACGAGCCGGCAAAGACATGGAGAACACATCAGTCACATACGATAATCTCATGAAAGAGTATGTTCACAAAAATCTGAAGAGCCTTATGATGAAACTTGTGCCAATTTCTTCGAAGCGATTCATCTTTAGCAGCAAATAACATCCCTGGACGGTTCACAAGTTTCGGCCGACTCCCGCACTCGTTATCGGCCTCTCTATGGTTACCTGTCCCAACGCGCGCCAGTGCAGGGGAAGATAATTTGCCATTGTTTTCGAACAACGGTACCGTTATGTGATTCATTTTGAGAAAGCAGGCTTTGTCCAATACGAGACTCGGGCAAGCCTGCCGAGAGCTGTATTCATCTGCTGGGTGCCTACATTGCGAAGCGCAAAGTGCTCGTACTTAGTGATGTGGGTTGAAGGCATTCCGCCCAAGACGGAAATCCCGTATGTTGAAAGGCCAAACCCGGAATAATACTCTCTTCCGCTTCAGATTCCAAGTATCGACTTTGCTTCTTTATTGTGAGCGGATTGTTCTTCTCGTCTAAGCACCCCTCGCCCGCTACCTAATTTTTCGCGCTCGAAACTCGTACTAGGAATATCGCAATAAGCTACCATTAGTGTGATTTCGGGCTCACACTACGTATGATTTCATTGACAATCCTAGTGGTGAAGAGTTCCCAAAATATCATCCCACATTACTTGGTTCTTTCCAGATCAACAGTTTGTCAAGAGTATCGTCTGGACTTGCCTGGGTATCAATGTGTGGAGCTGTTATTCACAAGCAATATGTGCGATATGAGCGGTGGATTTTTTTTATTCGTTGCTCTTTGTATGTGTTCTATCCGAATTCTTGAATTTGAATTTTGCGCCTTTCCCGATCACTCATCATTCAGATTCAAGTTGTCTTTCTCTTATTTATCAACTTCTTCTTGACATGCTTCTTCATTTTCGTCTTACGTTTATCGGCTTTTGCGCTCTTAGCTGCGGCCTTCCTGGCTTTCTTGTCCTCCTTGTCCTCGTGCTTTTTGCCCTTCAACTCTTTCTCTTTTTTCGGGTGAAACTCATCGTCCTCAGAGTCGTCCTCACTGTCGCTGTCATCCTCACTGTCGGAGTCCAGACTTTCATCCGATACATCTTCCTTCACCACCAAATCCGTAAGCGTATCAACTTTACCTTCAGCAAATTTCTCAAAGTCTCGTTCCTCCAAGTGATTCAACGAACGAACCAAATGCAATGATCTGAAAATCTCATCTTCGGCATTGGAATGTTCCATCTCGCTTTTCAAAGGCATGCTATCCAAATATTTACCTAGCTCCTCATCAGAGTCACCTGTGAGGCCAAGTTGCTCATCCAGGTCCGTGATGTATTTGAACAAAAATCTTTCTGGATACACATTGATTTTTTTTCTCGAGAAAAAGTCATTCACGTTCTTGATATCCATTCTCAAAAAGTCAAGGGCCATAGGATGTTCGGGCTCCACAGACTGCGACACATCAATGATATAAAGTTTACCATTATGCACGATCGAATTGTACTCCGACAAATCTGCGTGCACGAGGCGACATTTATTGTACATTCTTCTCATGTAGAAAAGCATCTGTTGATAGAAGTAGACAATATCCTCAGTGTCCTTGAATGGGTGGTCTCTCAACTTTGGCGATGGCTGTGCATTTCCTTTCGTCAAGTATTCCATCACTAGAACATGTGACCTTAGCTCAATGGGCTCTGGGCAAGGTATACCATTTATATAGAGTCTCTTCAAATTCCTGAACTCTTTTTCGGCCCACACCTTCACCATTTTCCTCGGATTGCCTTGATTCTTGGTGTTTCTGAAGCGGAACTCGCCGTCAACATATCTTTCTCGGTCTTTGAAGACCAAAATCGAGGTCTTGTAAATTTTCACAGCGAACTCTCTTGTTGTCACCAGTGGATCTTCATGGTCCCCATGGTAAACGTTCGCCTCTTTTCCCGTACTAATACACCCATTGATTCTTGATATGATGTTTTTGTTGATGATCTTGCCCAAAAACCTCATCGTACGTGGGTCCAAAACCTGCTCCACGGTAGCTCTATTGGCGCGGTCCTTCGTCGTTTTGGGGCCTTTTTTGAGTGGCTCGGGATTTATCGACTGTGAGTACCTCTCAACGATATCTCCGCGGTCCGTGATTGTCTTTGACTTGTCCTTCTTTTGGCCATGGCTTGCAGTTACCTGAACATCAGAAGCAAAGTCCGACAATTCTGAGTCTGAGTCTGAATCTGAGTCTGAATCTGAGTCCGAATCTGAGTCCGAGCCCAGGATGTAGGACTGCAATTTCAAATCTTTCACTTGCTCCTCGATTTCGATACTCATCTTAATCTATATCTGATTTTTGTAAGCCTGACGTGAAAGTATGTTCAAAGATGTGTAGATTATTCGAAGTTGTGGAAGATATCAGAGATGAGACTGGTGCAGGCCAGAGATGCTGCGATGCGACCAGTGATGGTTATGCGGTCCAGTAAGCCGGAATACAGTGGGATGTAATGAAAAACTATCTAGAAAAGAAAAAAATGGAGAATTTATGATCCGTCTTCAAGACTTGAATAATCAACTGGCTAGACCTCCTGCGAATTTGCCATTTGTTGGGATGACTAGATTCTAGCGTTGCAGGTCGAATTGTCTGTCTTGTAGGAGGCGGGGTCCAAGAGTTCGCGGACCGATCTATGACCCGCCGGGAACCCGATAAATCTTTCCAAAAGGTGTACATCCCGATACACGTGCCACATAGCCCCAATTTTAGAATGAGTATTTCTTTACTCAACCAGCTTCTTCCCTCGGTATGTAACTTTTTCACTTAAACAACGAAACATCCACAAATTGAGGCTAGTTGGTGTTACCTGAGATGCTCTACCTCCACATATCCATCTGATGTACTAACCATCACAGAGCTTCTTATTCGTGATTCCGCTATATATTGGGGTCGAGCTTATACTTTCATTTGCGATTTTGAATAAAGCTGGAGGTGTTTATGGTGTGCTCTCGATCTTGACTGGCCACCATATGAACTTTTGGCAATGGCTCTACAATTTGCTCGCATTCTTGGTGCTTCCGTTCTACGTTTCTGCGTTATTCAACTTGCTGGATAGATCGACCAATTTGCGTAAGGCGTGCCTAGGGTGCTCGATCTATATCGCCGACACGATAGTTGGCTTCTTTTACACATTATACTTTGTCTACTTTTGGTTTAGCAGAGAAGACAGTAATCCTGTTGGAAATGCAGTGGAGAGTGCTCTGAGCCTTGCCAAAAGGGCCATCGATACGTCTCAGTCTGCTTCGGCGTCGCGGGAGTTATTCTTGACAGTGAGTGGCACTCTCCTCACTACCGCTTTGCGAGTCTACTTTTGCTTCGTTTTCCTCTCCTTCACGAAGCAGCTCTTGCTCCAGTCTGCACGTAATCAACGGTTTCACGGTCACGACTCGGTCAGCGAGGTAGCCGTGCATAATTCGTTCGTTGGCAAGGTGAAGAAGTTTGTTTATGCGCTCGAAATGAGAGCTAAGCATTTTCTCACTGAAGTCTTCGTCAATGACATTTCCGCATAGAAAAAGATGTACTTGCATATTCACACCCGATGGTATTATGCGGCTATTTTCTCTATGCGTCCATCGGTGACATGAAGTGTGTGCCGATTATTACCATGCGGCCTATTTGAATGGAAGTCTCTGGTGTCAATCTCATGCTGTCGATCTCATGTTACAACTTATATCATGAGGAGAGCGCTCAAAACTTAGCAAAACACACTAATTAGATACTTCTCGAAACCCCCGTGATTTCTGCTTTGAATAAATTTATTTGCATAACTTTTATAGTAAACTTAAAAGTTCTCAATCAAAGTGCCTCACGTGAGATACATTGTTTTGAGCACAGCTTCTTGACTCTTTATTTAGATCAGGCGCGAGAGGTTGTGATGAAAGATGATGGTTTCACATTCTAGCTCGAACTTCCGTCCACGAATACACCACTCCCGTCATAAATGATTCACAGTTATTAAAAATTGATACAAAATTGTTTGGTTCTCAACATGCAACAATAAGCTTGAGAAATAATGCAGGTTCGATTTTTAGGCAGGCTTTTTGAATTTTCGATTTATGACATTTTACCCCACAAATTTATTAACGCTGGTGCGTGTCCTTTTCTTTCCCGTCACACTTCATATTCTGTATTTGCAGATCAGTGCATATATCCCACAAAAGTCAAAAAGAAAACTGTGATATTCGATTGACAAGAGACTAAACAGCATCTAACATCGTTCCAAAATTCTGCTCCCCTCGACAAAAGATACCGACACTTCCGAAAACTTTTGCTACTTAATATCGTACGATTGCCGCGCGGTTCCACCTAGACAACTCCACAGAAAATCATGGGTCAGCTTAGCAGTTCCGAGACCAAAGATGACTCCTTGAAACATGCTTATTCTGAATCAGAGCTCAGAGTCTTGTTCCAGGCACGTGCTGCCAGCTTGTTATCCAAAGGCGAAATTGCTGCTGTCGCCTCAAGAGTCAACATGAGGAACACTGACGAGGCAGATGCTGTCTTAACATTGACCGACTTGGCTGCATTGCTCAATTTCTCACAGGCTGACGATAACAGCACGCGAGTAACAAAAGATAATCCAACGGAGGACCTTGAGGGAGAAGATGATGTGACAAATCCTGAAGGACATGGCGTGCGTAGTGAGGAATCTCATCTTGACGCCGTCGTCGCCGTGTTATACAGGTCTTTCACCATTCTTGGCAGATTGCCGTTTCTTTCAAATCCTATCTCGAAAAGGGAACAGCTCACGATGAGACAGTTTGTCTTGGCTCTAGCAGTTCACCTGGGCGGAGTAGCCAAAGTCTGGCCTGAGTTTGACTATCTCAAGATCCTATTTATATCACTTGCGCTCATCCCTTCCAACGATTCTCAACAGGAAACAGATGAGAAGGCCGCTGAGTACAACAAAGATTCCAAGTCTCCCACTGCGAGTGCCCAAGACGATAAAGAATTCACCCTACAAGGCCCACAGCGCCCACGGCGCCCACAGCAAAAAAACACCATTGGACAAGAATCTGAAGCAAATTATTCTGTTGAATTGAATCTGGTGTCTCAAGAGACTACAGAGCCTATCAGGTTTGCAAGTCGCAGGATTAAATGGGAGTCTTTCATGCCTTTGTGCAATTATGATGGCATTGATGTGACGAAATTATCTGTCTCTTCAAATGACTTGCTACAGTTATTTATCCTACTCTTGATGGCTCACTCAATTCCAAGCCAATCGCATACAATGATGCAAAGGCAAATATGGCTTTTGATCTCCCAAAAGTGGACGTCATTTGAAGCAGTTGCTTATTCTTTGCTACGCTACATTGATCTTGAAATTACGCCAGCCAACCGCACGGGTGTCAGTGTGTCCTACGAGGCGTATAAGCATGGAATGGAAAATGCAATGAGTGGGGTGGTGGAAGAGAGTTTTAGAAAACTCGTAAAAACCTCGCTTCTTCTGTCTTCAGTTGGTTCCCTTGGTCACAACGACCAACTAAAGAGTATCGTCAAGGATGTACCAAGCAAGGCCTTTAATTCCACACGTCTTGTCAATGAGGCCACGATATCACTTTTATCGCTATTTGCCGAAGGCTTGAATGCGGATGTCAAAATTACGCCACAGAATATGGTCGAACTTTACAATGGAGCCCAAAGTGGGTTCTCAATTCGTTCTTTGGAGCTGAAAATTTTCAAGTGGCAGGCCCCGACGATACTCTTAGTGTCTGGTAAACGCTTGAGAAATAAAACAATACTGAAGAATCGGCGATACCAGCAGTTTGATTTGGAATATCCACGGCACTTCCGCTCATCGGAAGATCCGAAGAAGAGTTGGCAGAGTGACAATGATAAAATCACATACGCCGTTTTCGTGAGGCAGCCATGGCGAAATTCGAACAAAACCAATTTTGGAGACGAGGAGTCCACGATAATGTGTCTCCTGCCTAGGTTCGACATTTTCAAGTCAAAGCGCGGGCAGGTTTTAGCAGGGAGACTGATTTACTTTAACAATCAGGGGATGGGCATTGGCTTTGGCAATGAACAGCCAGTTAACAAAAACAACACACGGAGGCACCTACCGGGAAGTGTGTCATTGACAATTGAGGCCAATTTAGAGTTTGGTATCTTCAGACACATAGTGAATGCTGGCGCGAACACCCCTCGTTTTTTTGAGACCTCTTCCCAGGACACGGTCCGTGACCAGGACTATGAGGATCGTTTTATGATCACTGATTTAGAAGTTTGGGGAGTCGGATCAACCAAAGAGTTGGATGAGCAAAGAAAGCAATGGGAGTGGGAAGAGAAGCAGGCGCAAGCACGACAGGGAGTCAATCTCAGAAATTTGGGTGAAGAGCGGGCTTTTCTTGAGATGGCAGGACTAGTAGGTAATCAAGGTTCAGGTGGATCGGTCTGACTCACCTTCAGTTGCTCTTTATAATGCAGTGCTTGAGGGATACTGGCATAGGATAGTTCAGGAAGAAGCATAGATTCACATTCAATGTTTAAGTCTCACTGCATCAAGCATCGAACATTGACGTCGGATCTTCTGCAATTAGCAAATGTAACCTCTAAGTTAATAAGCGATGTAAATAATACTTCCTAAAATAAGTTCATCCGCAAAGATTGTCTCTATCGAGCGTCTAGCCAAAAACTTGGTTACAGAGAGTCTCTCATGCAAGATTAAGCATTGAGCAGCACCGTCTGTGCTTATCATAGGGCAAATACTCCGTTAAAATCAAAGCAGGCTGCGGGTCTAGGTGCTCGTGAACGGTGATTCCACCATCGCTGTTTGCCTCGCGTTGTTCATGAGCTCTTTTTCCAGCACTCTTCAAGTTCCGGGGCTGAAATTTCAGCAAAGCTTTTCTTTCGCTCATAACAGCTTGCCTGTTGTTGGAATAGATCTTCAAATTCATAATAAATCCAATTTCAATGAGTGCTTCTAGGGTTCTTTGGCCCTGAATGATGAGGAGCCGGGGAGCTTCTGCATGTAAACCTGGATCGCTTTTTCCAAATCTGGTCCTCCAAAATATAGGTGTTCCAGAGTATGTCATGACATAACCTAAAAAAGAGTCTTCCTTACGTTGTCCCAAGATTGACGTAGCGTAACCCTGTAAGCAAGTATCCGAGACACGTGGCAAATATATGAGCCCATCGAGTTTTGTGCCCTTCAAGTATCTCACCACGTTCCTAGCTGCTATCATGTGTTTTTGCTTTGGATCCGCGAGATATCGTATGAGCTCACGTACTATATGATCGATGTCCATCCTCACCGTCATTGAAGCGTATATCAACTTGCCTATAAGTGAACGGTATGCATCCAAGTCACAGGACTCTTCATTGTCGCTGGCACTGACGTTCAAATTCAAGTCTCCTGCTGGAATTCTATGAGGCTTGCACCCTTCCATACTATAGTCCTTGAGAAGAGATTCGATGTAGTCGTTCAAGTGAAGTTTGATAAATCCGGTTCTCTGGTCTATATTTATGCCAGCAACTTTCTTTGCCAATGCTAGATCTCGCATCTTGTATTGCGACACGAGTTTTGACTTAACAGCATCGAGTTTATCTTCATTACGTGAAGCAATGAGGAGATCGTCGGCAATCACAGCTATAATTATCAAATTTTGGTTGGCGCCTCTGTAAAACAAATTATTGCAGGAGACTTTAGAAAACCCGTGGGTCCTGAGTGCTTTCGCAATCATTTTATCACGCATATCCGGAGCTCTCAAAAAGCCATGAATGCTTTTATGTAGCTGAAGTGTGCCCTGAACCATCAAGCCCGGCGGCGTTTCAAAATATGCCACGAGGGGGAATTTAGCGTAGAAATAGGCCGAATTTATCTTCATGTGATGAAATTGCAAGTTGTTTTGAGCAGACATGGCCATGAATAATCTGAGCGAGTTCAATTCGGGCTTGACCCGGCTGGTCAGTTCATATTCAGCACCATCAAACTCGATTTTAGATTTAGCAGTCAACTTGGCTCTATACTCGCCATCGTCCTCAACACTAAACTCCCAGTCTAGTTTTCCCGTCACTTGCAGGGAACAGGCACTCAGAGCCAGGGAGAAAGTGTCATTTTCTGATAGCGCAGATAGTTCGGCATTACAGGCGTCCACCCATAGATGCCAGTTTGGTGATGATCTTGCTTCCTTTAAACTTGCAGGCACAGGCTCGTTCAAGTTCGACAGCTTGGCAATTTTCTCGGTAACTGTGGCAAGCAAATCGTTGTGGTGTTCATAGTAATCGTGAGTCTGAGTAATCGTACTCCCGCCATAAACCACAGGTCTGATTTTTCCGGGATCAGAAGGCCACTCACCCCGTGTCGCTTTATGGCCGTGAGGCTTGAGCCGAGTCCATACTTCGCATGATCCGTCTATATCAAAGCTTTTGGCGTGACAGACTTCAAGCTCCATTGAAATGTCAAAGCTGAACAAGCTTAACTTTATAGCAGAAAATGTCATCTTGTGCAGATACTGCGATCGGTTTGAGAGATGCAGGCAGGTAGCTGCGAAAGACTGTCAAGAGATGCACCTTCATCTCGTTAGAGTCACCAAATAAGTGCCATTTTGTGTGAGAAGTAGACACTCATATGCTCAATCAAGAAACTAGCGAAAGCTCAAGTAGGTCATAAATAAACAAATAATAATGCGTCTCGTATCATAAAAGATGACTTCTGGTTGACCTTTCGTCACTGTCAGTCGTTGTCTAGGTGACACCTTCCAAAAATACTTATCGTTGACCGAGAATGGCTCGATAATTTTTACTCTTCAAGACTCATTTCCTTTACAATAATTTGCTCATATCGACTTGTCAAATTCCAACACTTAATTGATGTACTTATTATTATGTGAAGTATCCGTGCAATCTCGCCCGGTCGCACTAAATCTTTATTTCCTAGAATTGCGTGAAGTTTTCCCCACGGCGGGCCGTCCAAAATCTTGAAATTTTTTGCTTAGCCGCTCTCGACTGAGGACGGGAATACCCTCACCATCGTAAATCTTATTGCGTTTCTTTCCGTGTGTTATACCATTGTCTGTCGCCTCGATTGGGAGGTCATGCACTGTAGCCCAATGTGCAGTATGCGACTCAACCTTTAGCTTGTCGCGGTACTGCATATAGTCACAAATCTCATCTAATCCGATGCGATTCGAAACTGCAAAACATAAATATCCAACAAGAAAGGCCTTCAATTAACATCAAAAGCGAAAAAGAAAATGCGCAAGCCCGGAATCGAACCGGGGGCCCAACGATGGCAACGTTGGATTTTACCACTAAACCACTTGCGCTTCTAGATGTTCGAAAATACATGCTGGTTTGTCCAAAGGTACATTTGCTATCTCTAGCACCTTGTGCCAAATTTTAGTCCGAAGTACCGATCAAACACGTAGTGTGTTTTCACAAGAATAAAGTATTATCAAAATTTTCAATTTTAGCTTCAACTGTACAAGGAGCCTATGACTGTGAACAAAGCAATGCTTAACGAGATCTCGGGGCAACGGCTCTGATGAACCCGGCAACGCTGATGAAAGTGCCCAAGGAAGTGGTGCTATATGTTTCGATAAATTATCAAAGAATGGCTCTTGAATATGATAGTGAACATCTAATCGGCAGTCAAAATGATGAAAAGTGTATCGAGCCAGGACTCCGAGATCGAGTGACGCAGGAGTGTATATAAGCAAACACAACATTCATAACTACAGCGGCATGACGAGCGGCAAGGCCGTAAAAAAGGAAAAGTAAAAGAATAAAATCTTTTAGCCTACGACAATATCATTGACATGAGCCGCCTGCCAATGATTCATCATACAAAAAACTTTGCTTAGCGTCATGCTTTGCGACATGTGCCGCACGCGCGACCATTCTCTTGAGCTTCATTCAAAGCCATCTTTCGAGGCCATACGCTGATGCTTTCGTCACTGTCATAAGATTATAATGTATTAATTGCCGTCTTACCAAATGCTCGACGAGAATGGCGTGTAATGATCTTGACCTGCCAAAGTAAATAATTCTTTTGCAATTGGTCTTCAACCGCGCTCATGCGCTTGTCCTGCATGCCACACAGGACTACAGAAGCACCACCTGCGGGAAGAGCATCTCATCGAGATGAGTCGCTGACCAAGTATACGTCTAACCAAACACAAGATGGCAAAAAACACCAAAAGCTCGTCAGGCGGTGCTAAGGATGATAGATTCTCAGCCTCGGCTTATGATCCTCGCTTTATTGTGCCGAGCACGAAAAAAAATAAAGTGAAAGTTGACGATAGATTTTCGAAGGAAGAATTGAGAAAGCTTAATGTCACTGCTACCGGAAAAAAGGCCAAAGTTGATAGATACGGCAGAAAAATAAAAGGGGGAGAAGATGCAGAGTTCGAAAAATATTTCGAAGAGGAATCAAAAGAGGATGGCTCGGAACCGCATGAGAGCAAATCCGAGGGTGGATCCGAGTCGGATTCTGACGCGGACTCAGAGAGTTCTGAGGACGAGGAGAAACAGGAAATGCCCATGAAAGCAAAGAAGAGCGTCAAGTTTGAAGATGCGAAAGAAGAAATTGACCTGGATTCCGAAGAAGAACTGGATGAAGACACCGGATTTGTGGATAGGGCAAGAGGTGAAGGCTTACAATCTGATTCCGACTCTGGCTCAGACATTTCGAGCTCAGAGGAGGAATCTGATTCGGAAGCTGAGGCCGAGGACACAAAACCCGAGGAGGGCGAGCCCAGTGCAACATTTGCTGTGGTGAACTTGGACTGGGACAATGTCCGTGCTGTGGACTTGATGTCCACGTTTGCATCTTTCGTGCCTAAGGGCGGGAACATCAAGTCGGTTACGATATACCCGTCAGAATATGGAAAGGAGCAGATGCAAAAGGAGGAGACAGAAGGGCCACCAAAGGACCTTTTCAAGTCTAAGAAAAAGAGAAAGGATGATGACTCGGACTCAGACGAAGAGCTTGACTTAACGAATAAGGAAGATTTGGAGAAAGCCGCAAGAAAGTTGTATGAAGAGGATGACGGTGAACAGGATTACGACTCCAAAGCATTACGTCGGTACCAGCTACAGAGATTGAGATATTACTACGCAGTTGTCAAATGTGACTCCGTGGGCACCTCTGAAGCAATCTATAAAAACTGTGACGGATCTGAGTACGAGTCAACTGCCAACATCTTCGACTTGCGTTACGTGCCAGATGGCATGGACTTTGCCGACGATGAGGCGAAGGAAACATGCACAAAAATACCTTCCACATACAGACCAGATTCGAGTTTTGTTACGGATGCGTTGCAGCATTCGAAAGTGAAACTCACGTGGGACGAGACACCAAAGGAGAGAACTTCTCTCTCATCGAGGTCTTTCTCGCAAAAAGAAATCGATGACATGGATTTCAAGGCTTACTTGGCGTCTGACACTGACGGTAGCGAAGATGAGTCTACAGAGTTAAAGAACAAGTACAAGAATTTGCTTGGAGGAAGATTCGCCGAAAAGGCGGGCGAGGAAGACAGTGATGCCGAGGTGGACATGGAGATTACGTTTAATCCTGGCCTTGGTGAGGGTGAAGAGAAGTCCAAGAAGCAAGAAAAGCCTTCTGAAGAGACTACCATCCAAGCATACAAGAGAAAGGAGAAGGAGCGCCGTCAAATGAGGGCCGAGAAATTCAAGAGCAAGACGGAAGAGGACGAAGAGGAAAAAGCCAGTGTGGCCAAGAAGGACAAGAAGAAAACCAAGGGTAAGGGTAAGAAGGGAGAGCCAGTTGACGAAAAAAAGAGAGCCGAGTTGGAGTTACTTTTGTTGGACGAAAATGATCAAAATCAGGCTGAGCATTTCAGTATGAGAGACATCATCAAGGCAGAGAAGAACAAGAAGCACAAGAAGAAGGGAAAGAAGAACTTCGATGACAATCTTGTGCAGGACAATTTCAAGGCAGACTTGGATGACGACAGATTCAAGGAGGTGTTCGAAAACCACGAGTTTGCGATTGACCCCACCAGCAGCGAGTTTAAGAAAACCAACACAATGAAGCAAATCTTGAACGAGAGAGGAAAGAGGCTGCGGAAAGGCGATGGCGAGAGTTCAAAGAAGAGAAAGGTAGAGACAAAGGATGACGGAACTGCATTGAATGCTTTGGTGAAGAAAATCAAGCAAAAAAAGTAAAAGGAGGCATAAGTATATAATAAAAGAGGAATTTCGCCATTGACCACCGCCTTCAATGAAGGCCATGTAGGCTAAAATGAAGAAATATGTACGTCCAAAGTTGAGCAAATCACGTAAGATGATTTGCGACTTTAGCTGTGCTCACTCAAATTTACAATGATACCTCGTCTAAGTTTTACAATGCATCAAGCAAAAACAAACTAACAATAAAACCGCCGTGGATTGAAGGGACACCTTTCAGAACTCCTAAGCTATCTATTCTTAGATTATCAAGTAACCAGGGCAAAAAGAGTGAAAGCTCGCAGCCGGTGGTACATTCTCAAAGCACTGAGACTATAAAAATTCGTTTCTTGGAAAGGGATTATGTGCTATTTTGAATTGTGTCAGCGAACAAGATTTTGGTGTGTCGCAAAAGAGTGCAACGGGCACCCTACGCGTCCGCCGCTGCGAATGAAGAATAGTTCGCTCACCCACTTGTATCCATGCTTTGGTGTCCGTGGTCAAACAAGACAGAAAATGAAAAGCTCAGGCTACTGAAATCTTCAATACTGAGTTCAATTCTCCCGCTTCGCCAATCCAATCACCAACTAGATTGTCTAATAAATAAAAGAGTTTAAAATAGCGTGGCCTCAAATGAGCCTGCACACGGACGCGTCCCACGCTTCTTTTTCCTCCACCTGATTTCGTGAGTCTAAACACGCATTCGCCAGAAGCTATCATCCAGACACATCCAGATGAAGATCTCCGTGTTAGCTATTTTTGTGTGGGCCGCTCACGTGAGCGCATTGCATTTCTATCTTCAGACGGGCCAGACCCGCTGCTTTTACGAGGACTTGCCCTCTGATGCATTGGTGGTGGGCAAGCTTGACGCCTATGAGTATGACGAGAGAATGGACGACTACATGAAAAACGATAACTTGAAATTGAAGATTACTGTTGATGAGACATTCGACAACGACCACCGTGTGGTCAGCCAGAATTCGAAGCCAAGCGGTGATTTCGTTTTCAACTCTCATGACAGCGGCGAGCACAAGTTCTGTTTGACACCGCTCTATATCGACGGCACCCACAGCAAGAAACATCGTATTTTTTTCGATGTGGCCATTGGTGCTGCGCTGGAGTATGTTGATCTGAAGTCCTCAAAGAAGGTCGACGGTTTGACGTTGCAGATCCAGGACTTGAACAGGAAGTTGCAGGAAATTCACCAGGAGCAGGAGTCCATCCGCGAGAGGGAATCCATATTCAGAAACCAGAGTGAGCTGACGAACTCCAGAGTCGTTTGGTGGAGTATTATCCAGGTGGCTGTGTTGGTGGGCACTTGCGCCTACCAGTTGCGTCACTTGAAGGGATTCTTTGTCAAACAGAAAATTGTATAAGTTGCTGGACTTGAAAACTTAAAATAAAAGTCATTGAATGGCCAGATATGCTGTAAATAATTCGGTATCACAGTATGACTTAAGGTTGAAAACTTCAAAGTGTTACTTGTTTCTCTTCTATGGAGCCCAAGAAATGTATTCTCAAGTTTAACCACCATAAAAGAAAGTGGTCCGAATCAAAGTTTCAATGTTCCTTCCTGAAACGCAAGCCTCCTAATTTCGATGCCGATGACTGAGAAAGTTTAAAATATGAAGAAAGTTTTATCATTCCTCTCAGATGAAAAGATATTTAGTGAGCATCGGGTTCAGTCTCAGTAAACCTACTCTACTTCTGAACATGTGGCCAGGGTGAAATCAGGGTTGGTTTTTTGAGGTTCATAACGTCTTTGAGATATAACGGATGATGGCATAGGGTAGAGCACTCCGTCATTATTCTTTAATAAGAACAATGGCCTTTCGAACCACCTCAAATGATTTCCCTATCACAAGCGATTCATACTACGATGCTGAGCTCGCGTTTTTATCAAGCTTGCAGCTCGCACATCGTTGCTTTTTCAATGGAGTGAAAATAGACGACCAGCTACTACGACAAACCGTAAAAAGTGCCGCAACCAATCGACCTTCCCGATCGGGCGGCCCTGGCTTTTGAAGCAGCAATGCGCTTACTTGAAGCTATTCAGCGTGGGCGAGGCGCCGTGGTCGCCTGACATGCTCTCTACAGGAAAATACCGTTTTTCTTTTTTTGATAGCACATTTCTTTTTCGGGCCCATGCCGCTCACGCCATAAACGGTAGAATGCCATTGCATGGTATCAATTTCGTGGTGAGCTTAAACTGAGTCAAGCGTTGTCCAATGAATCTTCAGGACTAATTTACCATGTGTAATACCTTTGATTTTACTAATTTCACCCCCCCACTCAATTCTCATATGGCATCATTGCTGTCAGATCACGTGCACTAGCTGGGGGTACTGCAGCCCAAAGTCGTATACATTACCTTAAAAGCTTGGCATTGAACTCCACGACTTCTTTCAGACACAACACCGTGGTAAGTACCCCGGAGACAGTAGGCTTTTGTAATGATCCTTAGTTCCTTCAGCATGTGCTGCAGAAAATCAAAAGCTTTAAAAAATGGACATAAATTCTATTTTCTTACATGTGGGAAATATCTTACATGTACCTGCATGTTCTCACCGTTATTGCATGGACGCCAGGGCGCGAGAGCGCCGTTCTCGTACGGAAAAAGTCAGCTGGAAATGCGCCGACGCAGCCACAGAATGACGTGCTTATTACTTCTCATGCAAGGCGGCCGAACTTTAAATTATCGAGCGCTCTAAACCCGAGCTCATCGCCCGAAATGGCATTGGACCTCGGGTAAATATAAAGAACACGGTTTTCTCGTAAATCCAACCCCTTACATATTTTCAGTAAGATTTCGGCGATTGAAAATGGATAAGGAATTTGACAGCAGGTCGCTCGAGGACAGAAAGTCGACGCCAGAAAACTTGTCTTACGATGAGGGCGAGGTTTCTATCGACTACAAGAACTGCTCTTGGCAAAAAGCTGCTGGGCTTCTCTTTTCAGAGTATATTTGCTTGGCAATCATGTCATTCCCCTGGTCATACTCTGTTCTTGGACTTGTACCAGGGCTCATTCTCACCGTTTTCGTGTCACTCACAGTTCTCTACACTGGGCTAATTATCACCGACTACTGTATTGCCTACCCTCACATAACCAATATCTGCGACATTGGGCAGCATCTATTCGGCAACCGCCGCTGGGTGTGGTATGCAACGGCGGTGTGCTTTTTGTTGAACAACACGCTTATTCAGGCGTTGCACGTATTGGTGGGGGCCAAGTACTTCAATACTATCACTGACAATTACGACACCCCTGGTTCCATGGACATTTGCTCGATTGCGTTTGCCGTGGTTGCCGCCGTGATTTGTTTCCTCATGTCATTACCCCGCACATTTTCTCTGATGTCTAGCATTGCATACTTCTCGGCTCTTACCATGTTCATCGCAGTGCTCTTATCAATGATTTTCGCTGGAGTAGAATTTGATATTGCTAAAGATTGGTACGTGATTCCAGTTAAGGGAACCACCTTTGTCAATGGCATGACGGCGTTTTTGAACATTGTCTACACTTTTGTCGGCCAGATCACCTATCCTTCTTTCATCTCTGAAATGCGCAATCCTAGAGACTTCAAGAAGGCGCTCTACATTGTCACTTTGGCTGAGTTGATCACATTCGCTTTGGCGGGCTCCATCGTCTATGTATATGTGGGCACTGCCGATATGACGGCACCTGCCTTTGGCTCTTTGACCGGTAATTACAAAAAGATTGCGTTCTCTTTTGCATTGCCCACCATTTTCTTTTTGGGCGCGTTATACTCGAACGTGCTGGCGCAGTTTTTATTCTTGAAGATTTTCGATGATAAATCGAAAAATAGAAATAGCCATACTGTGCTAGGATGGTCTACATGGATTCTCTTGAATGCCATGCTTTGGGTGTTTGCCTTCATCTTGGCGCAGGTGATTCCCTTTTTCTCCGACTTGCTTTCCTTGATGTCGTCGTTGTTTGACTGTTGGTTTGGATTTGTATTTTGGGGCGTTGCATATTTCAAATTGAAGAAGTACCATAATCCGGACTTCCAGTTCTGGTCATTTTTCAAGCAGGCCAATTTTGTCACGAAACTCGAGGTTTTTGCCAATGTGTTTTTGATCATAATGGGCTTGTACATATTGGGCCCTGGTCTCTACGCTACGATAAAGAGTATTGTCTTGTCGTACCAATCAGGTGCCTACGGTCATCCATTCACATGTGCCACTAACGCCATTTGAGCAATGCCACGATTATTTCAGTTCACCACTACATACCTTTAAATCACATCATTTGAATACACAACACCTCAACGACAAAATATGGTATTAGTTGAAATCTCAGTAGATAAATTTGTCTAATTTATGTGTGATAAAGTGCACCTTTCTCTATAATCCGGTC
This sequence comes from Metschnikowia rubicola, assembly GCA_030557065.1. Lineage (NCBI taxonomy): Eukaryota > Fungi > Ascomycota > Pichiomycetes > Serinales > Metschnikowiaceae > Metschnikowia > Metschnikowia rubicola. The sequence continues at coordinate 24,662 of JAKTVE010002408.1, read as the reverse complement.
TACAATAAACCATCTCTTGTGTCCCATACGATTGTCACTGGCCCGTCATTGACTAACTCCACGTCCATCATTTCGCCGAACTTCCCATCTTTTACTCTATTTTCATCGCCAAGTTCGTCTCGAAGCCTCTTCAAGAAATCTTGATACAATGGAAGCGCTGTCGAGCCTTTTGCTGCCTTATGGAAGTCTGGTTTGGTACCCTTTTTGATGGTACCATAGAGCGTAAATTGCGATATAGAAAGCACACTCAATTCGCTATCCTGGGCCAAACTTTTCGCCCAAGGCTTCCCGTACCATTTTGCTTGATCCGGCGGTGGGTTTGAGAGATCCTCAAACAATCGAAGACCCGCTACTTTTTTCACCAACCGAGCGACATCATCGTTCGTGTCTTCCGTAGAAATTCCAACCAAAAGCAACAAGCCACGACCAATCAGCGACACAAGGACATCATCCACCGAGACTGATGCCCGCTTAACTTTTTGTATGACCACCCTCATTCACGTCTAAATTTGCACAATTGTTGAAGTGCTTATTCCTGCTACACTTATGCCGAAAGTCAATATCGGCGTCCAAGTTCCGCGCGCTCAGTCAGACGCGGAATTTGAGATTCAAGTGAAATGTAAAAACGACACAATTCAGTCATCTACGAAATAATTTCCTGATAGAATAGAAATTGCAATAGCATAAACTTGGAGAGTGAGTTCCGTTGAGCAGATATCGAGTCACCGTTTAATTCATCAAAAACTATTTGCTAGTGTACTCGAAAGCCCATACATGATCTACCGGTCATCCGACAAGATGAATTTGCAGAATACTTTAAGCCCTGCTGAGATCTCCTTCCCCACAGGCACGATGTATTTTGCCGGAAGCAAAAAGCCCTGAGAGCCGTTGTCACGCAATTTGATCTGATATGCCCAGTACGATTTGTGATGGTACATGTAGTCAAGGGCAGAGCCGGAACCCATATCAGGAATTAGGTCCGAGTCTCGATCAATACATGCCGGAAGCACAGAGTAATACCTACCAGATGTAAGCTTGATGGCCTTCGAGATCCCATACGCTAACTCAATGAGGTTCTCCTCGTCTCTTGGCTGCTGCTCACAAGAGAAGGCGTAAGGGAACAAGATTTCCTGCGAGTACGAATGCAAGTCGATGTATCCCCATATTTTGTGACCCTCGTTTGTTTTGTTGAGATATGTATCCCATACTCTCAGCTCGTATGCCTCAAAGGGATAAGTGCCAGCATAATCCTCGCCGCAAGGAGAGTCGCTTGAGGGCGTCCAATGGAAATCGTAGGAATGATCAATATCAATGCCCCTACACGATTTCTCGTCGGCTCCTTCGGCTGGCTGTCTATTCTTGCGCCATAACCTGTCGGATGTCCATGTGTATTCATAACCATCTGGATTGAGCACGGGAATGAAAAGAAAGTCCAATTTCGCCAACTCTTGCCACTCATCTGGGTTCAGCTCGAAGTGGTTGAGGATCTCGAAGATCCCATATAACACAGAAGAAACCGAGATCCATTCTCTCGCATGTACACCGCCAGTTACAACAATGGTTCTTTTCTCCTCATGCGACGTATCTCCGTCAGGAACAGAAAGGTGAACCACCTGGAAGGGACGGCCTTCGTAGGTCTCGCCAATCGTCTCCAAGGTGATAATGTCCGGGTAAGTTTGCGCAAGCAACTCGAGCCATGCGTCAATCGAGCTGAGAGGGCGATATTGCTTGAAGAACACCTCGCTCAGGGCCCTTAATTTCTCTTGGGCGGTCATTTCATCGCTGACAACAGAAGAGAAATCCTGAACATCCAGTTGTGCAAATGCCTCGTATGTGCTGGATCTCAAATTTACGGGATACGTTTCGAAGACTGCTTGGGATAAGTCCTTAATGATCACTTGCGGCGCGCTCACACCATTCTTGGCGAGAAAGGATTCTGCCTCATCGGCGTGAATCTGTATATCGATCGTGCCGGCAGAGGCGTCCAGCGCCCAGATTTTGTGGCCATGAGTCCTTATTTGCTGGACTATTTCAGTGCTTTTTGCAACTCTTATCACGATATCGTTCGCATATGGAGATAAGTCTATCGGGAGTTCTTTAGCCAGCAAGGTCGTGTAGTGAGGACGTAGCAGGTTTTCCGTATGAGTATCCAAAGAAAACGGAAGCTGGAGACTCGCAGCAACTGCGAGAAGACCTGCCAACTGAATAAGTCTCATTGTGTATGTGAAAAGAGGCAGATGGGGGCTTGAGGATATCAACGGAATTTCGACACCTGATATGGCCGAAATTGCGTGGACATCCGTACCTTCATGGAGCAGATGTGGTTACGAAGGGCCTATCATGTACGGGGCCAATCGCATTCAGACTCCAGGAAAACAAACATTCGTTTTTTTTTTTTCACATTTGATCTCAAAATTTTTTCGGAGACCATTTCAGTATTTCGACTCATAAGATACGGTATCAAATCAGGGGGAGGCTTTCTTGACCACAAAATTGCAAAGGCATCAGAAAGTTTATTTTACGGAGCTCGAAATATGACGATTAGAGGTCTGATCTTGGCTTCGAAAAAAAATAAACGAATGTGCCCAATTCGAATTCAAGCACGATCATCCATGTTGTATGTTATGTCATTTTTGAGTAACTAATTCAAACCAGCTTACCTACGGGTCTCATTACTCGAGACTTGAGCAGCAGACAACAGTTCTCATTTATTCGTCTGATTTATATGGTACGGAAGTGAAACCGGAAACGGTCAACATCACATTATTGTCACTAGCTTTTGTTTTGAGCGAGAGGAGTGGACGATATTGAAATTAGGCGATTGGGATCAACACCCTACCCATTCTTTCCCCACAATGCTCGAGTAAAAGACGAAGTTTTGGGACATTTCGAAAGTGTAGGCCTTTATAAACTTTCGTTAAATTATTGCACTTTCTTGGACTCGAGATTTACCACTTCGGATGATACTAGCACAGTATGCAAATACCTTAAGGTCATGAACAGGGCAAAGGCGAATATAGCGACCACCCCAAAAATGACGATTCTTGTCAGCTCATCTGGCACGTTCAAGAACATATACGGATACTCTCCGCCGTTTTCGAAATCGATGATCGATTTGAGCCACCACCAGTATAAACCCGACAATCCCACACATGCCCCAAATGAAAATTTAGGCAGAATTGTCCACTTAGGCATGAAAAAAAAGTAGTCTATGGCGAGTCCGATAACAGGAAACAAGTGTAAGCAGAAATCAACGAAAAGCGGGAGTAGTTTGGCCTTGGGGTCCTTCACGAGAATGTGAAGAAACATGAGCCTCAATGGCCAGTATATTCCCGTCACGATACATTCCAATGCCAACGCTATTGGATGGATATTATTTTTCAAAAAAAATAGCGACTGTGATCTAAACAAATGCGCTGCGGCGCCAAGGGCAAATACCACCTGCGATAAGAGCAACGAGAGATTTGTGAGAAACTGCCAATGGCCTGCCCCTTCCAAATGTGGCGGAAGCTGAACATAGTTCGAAATGTAGTACAAGGCGTAGACACCTGTGGCCACCACTGCAGAATTGAGGGCAACCACCCATGGATTTCCGACTGTTCTGGCCATTGTGTAGTGATGTGGCAGATCTGAACGAATATCTCGCCGAAGTATTAGCGAGAAATACGCGGAGTGCACATAGCACCCGGCTGCCGAAACTGAGCCGGCCGATAAGCAGCGAACTATAACCAACCTAAAGCCATCCAGTGATCGACTCTCGCCAAACCTATTAGTGTGACATCTCCCACACCTTCATTGAGAAATGTCATGATTTTTTTTTTGAAAATCATCTGTGACGTTGGTTCTGTCTGCTCCGTAGTCTCCTCGCGTACTCTTGAGTTGCCGGTAGCCGGACCACTTGGCCTTTTTCGTTGACAACGTTCGTACGTCGTGTGTGACGTATAACAATTGGAATAGTTCTCCAAAGCCTAAACATGGCATCATAAACTAGTAGAGAGGCATCAAGTCAGATCCAAAAGACTAGAGACAAAGGGCGAAAAAAAAAACTAAGCCTTTCTCGGTTCATCCGAACAAATCAGGTTTTAAAGAGCTAGCCACTAAATAAACGGGAAAGTCTACTGCGGGAGCGAGAACGTGCGCGGTCATCCAACGCAGAGTTCAAGCCCTGGTCGGTCTCTGGCATTTGGGCAGGTTTGGACCTTGACCGGGAACGCGAGGAGTCACGGCTCCCATGAAACAGGAACATGTCCGGCAGCGAACGTCCCCTGCTTTCGTGTGGCTGCAAAGTCTCAGCGAGTTTGTCGTGAATATTTTCGTGAGACCGGTTCGGGTGCATAAACTCCGTGAGCGAGGTATGCGACAGATTGCGCAGCAGCAGCGGGCTGCGCATGCCAAATATATGCTTCTTCTTCTTTTCACGCGTATGCGAGATGTCGATATTCGCGAGCCAGTCCTTGAAGTAGTTTTCCGAGTCCACCGGGCGGTCCAAGGTTTCCTGGATAGTGTAAAACGGCTTCACCAAAATGACTGGCACTAACGCATATTGCAAAAAGTACTTCGAGGTAGACAGTTTCCCAAAGATAGAGCGGTGAAGCGGCGAATGTACAGGATGGACTGGTTGTGGCTGACCCGGACGTACTGGTTGCGGATGGGAAAGAAAAGGTGTCATGTGATTGACCGGCTCCGGCGCAGCACCATACTGCCGCGTTCCAACAATCATCATCGCCGGCTTATACTCTGATATTGCCTTCTTGAGTAATTTTTGCGGATTGCCAATGACAACCTCATACACGAGCGAGATACGCTTGCTGTGTGTGTTAAGCTTCTTTAACTTTTCCAAGACTACCTCTGCAAGAGATGGGTCAACAAAAGTGTAAGATTTTTCGTCTAATACTTGGAAGACAATGATGGTGTCTCCGCTGATCACCATTTCCAAAAACGCCCACTCCACAGCTTTCAACGACTCGGAATCGTTGCTGAAGCCAATAAGAAATGTCTTGTTATTTCTGCGGAATTTGAATTCCGGGTGCTTCACCTTGAGCGTGATTGCCAGGTGATGTGTATCACTTAGGGTGTCGAACGACACTTGCCGCTCGAACGAAGGGCGCCGCAAAGTATTCGTTGTCGTTTTGACTTCGGTTTCTGAAACTGGGCGGCCAAATCCTGGAGAAGCCGGCTGGCGTGCAAGCGCCTGAAGAGACGTAAACGACGTTATGCGCTCGACGATCTGGCGGTTATCTGGATCGTAATCATCGTAGTATAGTCTACCCAAAAGGTCCAGCGAATTGTTTTCACTCCTGTATAAGTCTATCAGGTCTTCCAGTGTGTGGTATAGCAATGCATTACGCTTTGTATTGAGCATAGTCTCTGTTTCAGGCTCATCGACGACGACCTTTTCCGACACAGGGGCCTTTTCCTTAGCATACTGCTTCGGTTCACTGGCTTCTTCCAGATCGTCTTCTGGGTTACTCACAACGTCCTTTTTCTCTTCTGAGGGCTCTGCAGAGGTTTCAACATTGATCGATACATTTTTTGTCTTGTCGTTTTGCAGATCGTTCACATGCTTTGATCCTGGCACTGTGTTTTTGCTTGACGGCAGCTTGCTTCTTGCAAACAAGCCCATTTTGAATAAGATTTGGAAGCAAGTGAAATCGTAGAATTTAAACCTTTAATTTCAATAGATTGAAAAGCAAGCCCTGATTAGTCTCTTGGGTGTATTTATTGATAAATTAATTTTGTTGATTTGGGTGGGGATTGTCAGGTACGGCTGAGAAAGTATTGGCGATTTGGGCGTGCCGCAGTGTGGTCCATTTGGAGAGACGCAGCGGGCAGTAGTGCATACAAGCGCCAAGATATATCAATTTTAATAGCACATCCAGCCACATTATCGTCGACTAATTTGTGATACTTTGTCCGAGTTATTGGTTTAAAAAATCCTAAAAGATTATCAAAGGGCATGTTGAGAAATCGAAGGGTTTTGATGTACAAAGGCCCTTTATTCACAACTGGAGATCGCTCTATGCATTGATTACGTCATGTGCAAGACTGCGACCAATGTCTTATTCCCGCACCCGGCCACCGCCGGGGTTACAGCTTCTAGAATGTCCATGGTGCCAAATGTGATATAATGTCTGTTAGAGTCGCGGAGAAGTTGCAAGAGCTGGATTTTTTGATATTGCATCAATCACACCCAAACTCACATTCCTCCGTTTGACGCTCCCATGCTTGTAGAGTTGATGGACACTCCAAAATGACTGGACCCACGTATATGAGTGATGGGAGAAGAACGCTTTCAAGTAGTCCTTTCAATGATCAGTCATGAATGCATTTCTTTCACGAAAATTCTGAGGTGGGAATACGTGTGAAGTTGTTTCAGTGGGTACTGTGCACTTATACAAACTTTTTTTTTTTTCAAGCTCAAATACATATATGCGTAGATGATACCCTTCAGGTGCGGTGAACTATGCCTAATAAGGTCAGAAGTGTTGAGCATTTGGATTAATTTGAGCATTTTGAGAGGAAACAAATAGGCGGAAAACATTAATTATCACATCAAGACACTCATTCGCCACAAACGTAAACTAATTTTGCGTGTATCAAGGGTAGTATGTTACCAAGTATGCGATGAACACTAAGCTGGTGAGCCAAACAAAAAATTTGACTGTGTTTTGCAAGGCAATAAAGGGCCTAGGAGTTTCTCCATCAGCTCGTTCTACGCTAACTACTTGATGTTGTGCACGTGCCTAATCTCCTCTTGATTAGACGCGCATTCGTCTCATATACAGATTATGCAATTAGTTGGTGCGTTTGATGATCTAGATTGTTGAATGGAAAAGTCCTACTATGTGTTTTGGTTTTTCCAGTATTTCAGACCAAAAATGATTGAAGATGAAGTGAAGAATATGAAACGATATCCGTGATAATCTTATGAGGTGTTCACTATCTTATGGGGTTCGAAAATGCCCCAATAATGCGTTTACCACCCTTCACGTGGCGTTCACTCGAAGTTCATGTTGCTCGGCCCAACGTACCATCCATCCTTTACATCTCCCGACGGTTGGAAGCTATAGGAATTTGCTTGGTGAGAAAATATCGTTAATCACGAAGAGCCAAGAGCGTATTTGGAGATTTGAGATCGCATGTCGCTTACCATACCCTCGATTTTCTCATGTAAACCATATTTTTCATAAGAACGTCCAGTAAATGTCAACCACCAGACCGTAATCTCAGAGTGTTTTTGTCTGAACACCGTTGTTAGAAACAAGGAGTCCTCAGATTCTGAAAAGGTTCCGACTTTCAAACCATAAACTTTTTAATAATAAGTGGTTTTACATTTAAGGCACGTGAACAGTCTGAACATTCTTAGCAACCGCTCTATATACGTTATTTTTGGACCAAATCTCCAATGTCAGCACCACTTTCAAACCATAAACATCCCGTTTCATACTCCAACCAATCGAAGTAGAGTCAAAGTCACGAATAGGAACACTTCTGGTATGCGACAAACCAAGCAGCTGATGCGTTGTAATTTTCTATATACAATGAACATACGGTGTCATTCACGAATCCGTCACTGCGGGATCTGGTCCTCCATGTAACGGCCGTTATCAACACCCGAATTATGCTCAACAATCCCCCAAAGACGATCCATTTTCATACCGCCTACATTGTCCATCACATAGTAGTATTTCTTACGTCCGTCGACTGTTTCTTGCCACGTTCTGTATGGTTTAAGAGTCTCATCTCCGTCATGACAAAGCTTCAACGAGTCATTGCCCAGTACGGAGACCAAAGTGTTGTAGGTCCTTCCACCAGTGGTGTTTAGTTTCTCCACGATCAATTTCTCGTCGCTCACGAGATTTTCTAGCGTCTGCGGCTTTTCTTTGTCGTACAAGCGGAATATTCGGGTGACATAGTCCTTGGTCTTGTATTGCACAGCCACCGCAGGTGCCCAAGTACCCAAGATGACACCCATGGCGTACATATCATCGAATTGGACCAGTTCGTAAAGAAGCTTGGACCCGTACACCCCAAGCACGGCAAACGAAAGCGTCAATCTTTTCAACACGGCGACGTACTTCGAGCCAGGGGCCTCATAAAGCGGCTCATACGATAGACGGTAGTTTGACGGGAGCCCAACGTCCCTCCAGCCTTTCTTCACGTAAACCTTATCTTGATATAGCGTGGGTGACCACGGGTTATTATCAGAAACCACTTCATCAGTTTCGACCGTAGTGTCGTCATTCTTAAAAGTGCCCTTGTGTCTGAAAAGAGCACGCGAAGATGTTCTAAGCGATCTCAGGAACCTAAGCAGAAGCATGCCTGGACGTGTGCCTTGTTTGTGATGAATATTCAGCAGGCTTCTCAGATCTTTGGATGTTCGGATCTGCTCTTGGTGACCTCGATGCGCGACTGGAAAAAGAGTAAATATTGAGATTAGCACACAAGTGATTCAGGGCACGTTTTTTTTTCTCTTCGTTTTTTTATTTTATATTCTAAAGTTGAAGCAGACATAGAGTACAAGAATAGAATTGCAATGAGAGCTCATGTTTTATTACAAAGCAGAGACTTTTATTGGTACAGGTGATTATCTTTCAGGGAAGATGCAGGCGTAGATGATGGCAAGATGAGACGAAACAGCATTCTTAATTCTATTCGATATGAGGATACGCCCATTGAACTGCGTGAATTTTTTTTTTCCCAAATAGACCACTCAATATGGGAGATTGAGACCAGACACCGTTTTTTCGAGGGTGAACAGCGCACCACCTGGCCTCAAAAGACCGATTAAAGACCTGCTTTATGTGTATAGTCTGCTTTAATTTGCTTCTCGCATCTGATTGAAGGCCGGCTTGCCAGAATTGCTCACCTAAGTCTCCACCAAACTACGTTTCGAATTGGAATCTCCTCAAAGCTGTCTACGACTAGCGAAATTCGTGCTTTGAGTTTAAACATTTTTCGATCTTTGCTTATTGTGAAACAAAAGATACTAAAGTGTGATCATTATTCGTTCATAAGAAAGATGACGTAGCAAGTTGTCCCAGCTCAAACGAATTGGGAGTAATCCTGCGACAACTTCAAGAAGCGTTGAGCTCATCCAGTCGGAAATCGACTGCTAAAACGTATATCTGAACTATTTTTGACACACATTTAGTACTATGATTAGAATTTTGACGAGTTGTCTGATGAATGCCTCTCAGCCCTCTGCTATTCGTCACCTTTACTTGCCGCGTTAAAGGGTGATCTTGGCTGCTGAGGAAGGCTGCGCACCTGAGCCCCTCGTCACGTGCACTGCATGAGTGTTTCAACAACGGGAAATTTGTATGGTTCACCATGATAGATTGATGATGCCTTAAAGCCATGGAGAAGACATCGTTTTCAAATAGCCCGACCACATGTAGAACTCTCAAATGCTCTAGGCGTTGCACTAATTCAAAAGAAAGGCATAATTTGTGTGCCTGCATACAGACAGCCAGAAGCGACCATCACAACGGACATTTTTTCTGATCCTGAGAACAAGGCACAAAGCAAGGCCGGTTTCACGTGTAAAAGCCCACTGCAGAAAGCCACGAAGCATACATCGACACAATATGGATGACACAAGCAACAAGTTCATTCCGGAGTACCGCCGCACGAACTTCAAGAACAAGGGCAGGTTCCAGAGCGACGAGTTGAGGCGCCGCAGGGAGACGCACCAGGTGGACTTGCGCAAGCAAAAGAGAGAGGAAGTGTTAGCGAAAAGACGTAACTACGTCGACAACGGCCTGTTGGCGAACGATTCTGAGGACGAGGACGCGCTTGATGAGTTTGGCGCCGCCTCACCCGAGGAGCTGCTGTTCTACGGCAAGTTGCAGCAGGACTTGCCGAAAATGATGGAGATGATTCAGCTGCCCGACTTTGACAACAGATTGAATGCCACGGTGAAGTTTCGCCAGGTGTTGAGTAAGGAGCACAACCCTCCCATCGACTTTGTAATCCAGCTGGGTGTGATCCCCACGCTCGTGCAGTTCATGAGTGAGGGCAACCCGGATATGTTACAGCTCGAGGCGGCATGGGCCTTGACTAATATTGCTTCCGGCAGCTCGGACCAAACGCGGGTGGTGGTTGAGGCCGGTGCCGTGCCGCACTTTGTCATGTTGTTGTACTCACAGCTGTTGGAGGTGAAGGAGCAGGCGATCTGGGCGCTCGGAAATGTGGCGGGAGACTGCACAGAATACAGGGATTACGTGTTGGAAAACGGCGCCATGGAGCCCGTATTGTCTCTTTTCAACACAACGAAGCTCCTGTTGATCCGTACTGCCACATGGACGTTGCTGAACTTGTGTAGGGGCAAGAACCCACAGCCTAGCTGGGATCTTGTTCAGCAAGCCATCCCTACGTTGGCCAAATTGATCTACTCCGTCGACGCTGAGACTCTCGTGGATGCCGCATGGGCGGTCTCATACCTCAGCGACGGTCCCCTGGAGGCCATCCAGGCCGTGATCGATGCGCGTATTCCTCACCGCTTGGTTGAATTATTAGACCATGAGTCTACATTGGTGCAGACGCCCACCTTGCGCGCAATCGGAAACATTGTCACCGGCACTGACGCACAGACGCAGGTCATGATAAACGCGGGCGTGTTGCCCCACTTGGCCCCATTGTTGAACTCACCCAAGGAGACGCTTCGCAAGGAGGCGTGCTGGACCATTTCCAACATCACCGCGGGTAACACAGACCAGATTCAGGCCGTCATTGACGCAAACTTGATTCCGCCAATCATCCGCTTGTTGGCCGTGGGCGAGTACAAGACCAAAAAAGAGGCTTGTTGGGCAATCTCGAACGCTAGCTCGGGCGGCTTGGCCAATCCAAACCAGATCCGTTATTTGGTCTCGCAAGGCTGCATCAAGCCATTGTGTGACTTGTTAAACGTTGCTGACCTGAAAATCGTCGAGGTCACCTTGGACTCTTTGGTCAACATCTTAAAGATCGGAGACTTGGACAGGGAGCAGAGACAGTCTGCCACCAACGAGTACGCGGTCTTCATCGAAGAGGCTGGTGGTATGGAGAAAATATTCAACTGCCAGTCTAACGCCAATGAGAACATTTACAACAAGGCATACCAAATCATCGAGAAGTACTTTGGCGCCGACGAAGATGACGCGTTCAATGAAGACGGCTTGCAGCCAGAAGCGTACGGGGACTCATACGCTTTTGGCGTGAACAACAACCAGAACTTCCAATTCTAAGAGCTGTACAGAAGGGGGTCTATCGAAGTTTGACCATAACTGGAATTGTTCTGGAAAGCCGCTTGAAGAGCAGCAATTACTATCTACAGCTGCCTGAAAGTGGGAAATAGGCCCGGTTAGCATGCCAGAGCTTTAGGTATTATGTCTAGGGAGATTTGTCTCATATCCCCAGTATCATTGAGGTTTGCCTCGGGCTATCATGTGATCTGGCCCGACTCAAATGCTCGGCAAAGTTCTTGAGTCATTTTATATAGATCAATGTACGAATAATCTTCACGAAAGTGGCAGTGCTGCTCGAACGGACCCATGAATTTTACTTTGTAATGAACCACTGTGATGTGTGGCGAGATACCAGAGTTGAAAAGCGTTCAACGCACAATTTGAGAGTTATGCGTGTACTGATGGCTTAATTAATACTACACTGACGACGAATAGGTCACTGTTTGTGATTTTTGATGTTTCGAAACATCTCGTCTACTTCTTAAGAGCTTTTGAAACTCGATGGCATCCTCTCTTTGCGTGACGAAAACGTCTATTGTCCTCCAGAACCAAAGGCTAAGTCGCTTTTCAGCCTATTTCAAAAATGAATTTGCTCATTTGATCATCATAATTAGCATTGTTTTCTCATCAGATCATCAAGTGAGCACAGAATGGAGTGGTAATTTCAGACCTCAAAGCCAATTCCTCGTGTGAAGTGACCTTCGACTTTGACACGCTTCCGAATTTTCACTTTGCATGATTAACCCCGAGTACACCGTTGATTTCGAACTTCGTATCCCAAAAAATGAAAGGCTCTTGCTGCTTGATGGTGATGTTACCTTTAGTTTTAGCGGCCTGGACACCACGCAGCGAACATCATGTCCTAACTGGAAAAGAGCCACATGTTCTGTCCGCCATCACACCCGCGGATGAACCAATTCGACATAGGTTCAAGCGTGGATTAGTTGATCTAGCAGAAAAGCTCTCAACTGAATTCATTGAGGATTTGAAAACATATGTGATCTTCCAAGGCTTCAATGACACCGGATTTGCACTTCAACGGGAAACGCTTCAGGCTCAGTTCAGAGACATTGAAACTTTGGCGGCCCCTGGAATACGCTGCAAGGAAAATCTCCGGTTAAAACTTGAATTTTCAAGACACATGCTAAGAATTATGGTCGACTCGGCTGAACTTTTGCAGTTTTACAAGCTCGATAACGGAATGACGCATGACTTGATACGCAAATTGATTCACCTCAACGTCCGCCTTTTGAGTTTCTACAACACACAGGGTGTACCAGACATGAGCATATCGTATGCCTCAGAAGACTTGACACAATTTGCACTCAAATTGAAGTTTTGGCAAAATCTCTTTATGAATTTAACGGACGTGCCTTTGAGTATATTGCTCGGTTTCCATTTTCATTTTAAACAGGCAGAGGAGACGATTGCCGACTTGCAACAACACTTTTCGACCCATGAGATCCAATGATTTCTTTGTTCCACAACTGGAACGGCAAGCATAGGATTTGGGTGAGGTCAATTTCTTTGTTATAACTACGTCTATCAACCGCATAATGTTTTGTATTCTGATCGGCTCTTCTTTGATATACCGCATTGCTACAAATGTAAGCGACAGAATCGACTTGCAGCCAACACAGCTCATCCAGAGCCGTAATAATTTGAAGTTTAAATTTTGCCATTTTGGTCAATGTATCAAAGAAACTATTAAATTTGTCCAATTGAGACCTCGCTGTGCGCTGATCTTGCCATATAGGGCTCTTCCGGGAAAGTGGGCCTCTTACGCAAATGTTATGCACTCATCATCCGAAAGAGGTTTCGCAGCCGAACCGGGTGTTGCCCGCATGCAGGCTGAGCACCGTTCGTTTTGAGATCCACCGTAGCTAAATGCACCATGACTGATTGTAACGAATCAAGATAAAAGCAGTGGATAGATAATGTTGTAGGTTGTCGAGCTCACACTTTGAAAAAGCGGTAACAACAAAAATAACGTGCTGAACGTTGCTCATGCTTGACCAATCGGATCTGTTTAATTGCGTCTCACGTGACGCGCACCTTATTATCGGCAGGGCTGCCGGCTGTTTCGGCATGCTTTTCGGCCCAATCGGGCATCCGCGAGAAATTCCCTCAAAACATTGCAGGAAAAAATCTCTCTACCAGTGGAGGCCCAGTATCTCCGGAGCCGGATGGTTCGCATTCATTATCAAAATCTCTTTTCCGTCAAAATCCCATAAATTCAAGGACAACATGAAGTTTTCTGCTGCTGTTGCTGTTGGTGCACTTGCTGCCGGTGTGGTTTCCGCTGCTGATGAGACCAGAGAGGTTGTTACCGTGACTGTTACAGGGTCTACTGACACTCATAGATATGGTAGATTTGACAAGACTAAGGATGCCACCACCTCGACATCTTCCGGAACTCACAGATATGGCAGATTCGACAAGACAAAGGACTCGACTACGCTGACCAGTTCCGGTACCCATAGGTATGGTCGTTTCGACAAAACCAAGAAGGAGTCCACCTCTACGAATTCTGGTACTCACAGATACGGTAGATTTGACAAAACCAAGAAGGAGACCACCTCTACAAGCTCTGGTACCCACAGATATGGCAGATTTGACAAGACGAAAGACGCTACTACCTCTACCAGCTCTGGCACTCACAAATATGGAAGATTTGACAAGACCAAACAGCCTTTGACCACGACTGTGTACGTTTCCGCATCTGATGCCCCTATTGCAAGAGCTGTTGTTAACAACGGCTCGACCAACGCCACGACAAACGGCACTAACGGCACCAACGGTTCCCACACGACCTCCGCCGACAGTGGCGCGGCCCTTTTGGGCTCTGGCGTCACCCTCGGATTTGCTGGTGCCGTCGCTGCCGGTCTTCTCTTGATTTAAGTCAGGGAATAGTTAACTTGCGCTCATGGCATTTTCACAACGCATCTCTAAAACATTAGACTTTGAATGCCACTGTTAAGGTGGCACATCATAATTTTGAGTCCTCTACCTAGTGCTCTTCCGCGTCGTATACTTTTTTTCTTCGTTACTCCTATAATAGATACTTTTCTACATTCCAAATTGTGCGACCGAAATCGACTCTTCATTTGTTGTCCTAAGCTTTTCTTGTGCGACGGTGGGCAACAAAATAGTGTGGTTGCAAATACAAGGTCCGGCCCCTCATAGGGCTGGACAGCATCTGCTACGAAAGATCGGTCTTTGGCAGTGAATAGAAAGGCTTTTGGCTGGTGATACTTGTTGATTTATAGATGAAATTGCCTTTCACTATTCAAACTTGATGTCGGCCAAAGATCAAAACTAGTTACATGTATAAAACGGACTCCGTCATTGCTGTCACTGAATCATCATACGCAATTGCTTCACCTGCGCAATCTCATTTTCCAACTCTGCTCGGAGGAGGTCCACTTCCTTCAATTTTTGCTGCATATTTTCTGTTTTCAACCTTAACTCCGTACTCACTTTATGTTCTGGTGACATCTCGGAATATTCATGCAAAGATATCACCTCTGTCTTATCTAATATCTCCCTCTCAACAAAATTCAACGGTCCTTTCTTGACCATCGAAGTGAGCAATTCGTGTGCCACTTGTGCACCATTGGTGGAAGTGATTTCCGCATGGTCGAAATCCGGGTTTACCTCGACGATATCTGCGCCCACGAGCGATAACAGTTCTATTCCTCTAAGCACGTAGATGAGTTCTCTGGGAAGCCATCCGCCAGGCTCCTGAGTTCCTGTACCAGACCCGAACCCAGGGTCCAAAACATCGATATCCACACTAATGTAGGTCGGCGAATTCTCGGGAATTCTGTCTAGTATTTTCCGGATCACACTGTGAACGCCCTCGATCCAAATCTCATCTGCTGAGATCCTTGTCCAGTGCTGCTCGTCATCATCATCCAAATCACCAGGCCCAGACAACTTTGTTCTGATTCCGGCATGCAAATTCTTGGTCGAGATAAGCCCCTCCTCAAACGCTTTCCACAACATCGAGCCGTGGTTGACTTGACTTTGGGGTGTTTGCCAAAAAGAGGGATACTTGTCTGGTTTCCACGTATCCAAATGCGCATCAAAGTGGATCACGTTGATTGGGCCATACACCTTATGGAGTGCTCTGAGATGGGGCAAAATCACCGAGTGATCACCACCAAGCGCGATGTATCTTGGAGTTTTTTGGCCCTGAGTGCTGTTGTGCTCCAACAATAATTCCTCGAATGCCATTGTCATCTGCTTAAAGGCCAAGTTGTTGTCCATCGGAGTCACTGGAATATCCCCACAGTCAATGATTTTGGCCCAAGATGTGAAGGGATTAAAGTTTGCACGTGGGTTGTACCCTCTCAAAGAAGTCTGTCTTTGCGAAGCAGCACGTATTGCTCTTGGGCCAAACCTGGCTCCTGAGCGGTACGACGTTGCAGTGTCGAACGGGACCCCGATCAATGCTATATCATAATCTAGGTCCCTATTTGTAAGGCAAGCTTCATGGGGCAAATGTGCGAATGTATTGATACCTTGGAAAGGCCATGCTTCACCCCAAATTTCGTCAAGCAGGGACGACTGATTTGTGCTGCTGACCACAAATCCATCAGCGAGTTCATAATGCGCTCTGACACCACATATGGCATAAGCCAATGAGATCAAACACGAGAGTTTCATTCAAATGTTAGGATGGATCTGTTGTTGAATGTTCAATTCACAAAAAAATGCGTCGATGTGTATAAAAATAGCTCGGTAAAACTAGAAAGTCACGTTCTATGGGCAAGAGCCTGACTTATATAGATACTCGATTTGTCGACGGAATTGATGGATACGAGATCTCCCCAAGAACGGAATTACGTTTTGCGCTTGTTCAATGCAGGACAAAACGCGCTAGCGGTCTGCGAGATCTTATCTGAGGTTTTGCAGATGAATATACCGAGACGGACATACCACCCCAGCAAACTTCAACATGAGTATATCAAAATGGTGTTAGTTTCTTGATACCAGATTTTACAGTAACTGATGGTATCTGGTATCTCTGATTCTAAACTCGCGGAGTGTATTACCGAGGCCAGTGCAATGGTCGCTGCCATGCCTTAAAGTTTTATAAAAAATTTACTTACTAGATATTCTGGCTCGTGACAGATCAGGCCGATACAGGAAATCAGTAAAAAAATCTTCATGCTATATGCTTCGCCTCTATATGACAATGTTGTGTCAGCCAAGAGATGAATTATTTCCCTATTTTTCTAGCAGGCTCTTTCGAATCACGCCTCTGGCGTGCTGCCACGCCCGAACCATTTTTGGATCGGTTGATCTCCGCGCTACATTTCACGTGATTCTTTACTCCCCATTCCAACAGATTCAAGAGACAGAAAGGCAAGTTTTCACGTGCACTCAACTCAATGGTGAGGTGTACTCGAGTCATGGATAACTTTATAAAGTGAACAGCGTCAAGAACGGATTTCTGGAGATAGTTTGTCTTTCTGTATTTATCACAGTACTCATGCACTGCCTCATGTAACAGCGGATCATTCATGGCACAGAACATGATGCATCCGAAATGCTCGTGTGGCATTGGCGGCATGGCCTTAACTCCTGGAACAAAGATCTGATCCCAAGCGGCTTTGTAACTTTCACACTCCTCCTCGAGCAGCGCATCTTCTAGACAAAGTTTGCATAGCCGATCAAATTTCTCCTTGACAAGTATACTCTGAGGAGCTTTACCGCACATACTGTCATTTCCGTGCTTTGTGAACCAATTGAGTAATGGCTTGACTTTTTGGGGTATCTCCACACGAAACATGAGCACAATTCAAATTTGATTAACTCGCGTCTACCGTAATATTGTGCCTACTTATATATTCTGGATTGCAAAGTGGCATCCTGCACGAGAATAGACAACCCCGTGTTGATTTAGTAGCACCAGAAAAAACTAGACTCCTTGTTTTTGTCAGCTTTACGTAAAAGTCACATGCTAGAGACTTCAATTCTTTATGATTTGCACTAGAAATGTATAAAAAGGTTATGTGTTGTTTATGCCCGTGTGTTTTCTGCAATTGTTTCTGCACAGCTCACACTGACATCTGAAGCATACGGTGATATACTGTCGCAGTATGCACGAGTGAGTGAATGTGTGACACATGGCTGCTACTTTAAATAGACGCAACACATAGCCTTTCAAGCTTTTCTCCCACCCCTTAGTAATATGGCTGTTGCGTACACCTCGGTGTGTTTTGATCGAAAAACACTATGTCATGAGACGGCTTGCGCAAGCTCTTCTCGCTGGATATCAGTCGAATTCGTACAATTTAAGTGCTTAAATCAATTCATTTGTAAAATTGAGTTGTTCTGGAGTTGTCGCTTAACGAATTGTGCCATAAAAATTCGCCGAACAAATGCATCAGTAAATAATCACAATCTCAAGAAAAGCAAGTTTGAAGGGTAAATGCATGTGACCAAATGCGTGCATATCTTATGACATATATTCATTAGCGACATATTCTATTCTTTCCCGATCTTCAGATTGAGTTTTTATGTCTCCTCTTTCTTTTGCTTGGAAGGTGAGAAGTTGCATATTCTAATTTGCAACATCAAGCAACGAAGTATATATGAACGAGTCTCATGATAATACAAACTAAACACTTCGATTTTCTGATATATGAGGTCTCTTGATTGCTTTTGTTTGTCAACAGAAATAACGTCAGCTATTAAACAGACGGGGCTTGTGTAACACCCAGAGTTGAAACTGGAATTTGACACTTGAGACGCATTGAGCCCATTATGAGTGAGATATAATCAAACCTATTCTTATTTTCTCATTGGTACATCTGACTATGTACTGGGAGCCAGAATTGCTCGCCTAGCTCTCCACAAAATTATATATATAAACTGAATATCGCATAAACTCGCGACTTCTTGAAAAAGATCGAGCCAGTAAAAGGAGAAGCAATGAATTTTGAAACATTTCAAGAAGCCTTGTGGACCAATTCAATTCTTCCTTATTCCAACTAGTGACATAAACAAAAAGAAAAAAATTGAAGAAATACCTTCGTACATTGCCAGGCCAAGAAGATCAGTATTGAGCACGGTAGCGACGCTCTCTCGAGGCTTTCTACGAATCTATGGTTCGGTGATCAATCAGACAAGCATTTCCTGAGCCAATTTCAGACTTTCATGAAGAGAAAAATAAGGAAAACGGAATATGCACTAAGATCATAAGGTCTCTTTAAACAATCGATTAGCAACCGGTGTGCACATTGTCTTCACTTAACTTAATATCCGAAGAATTGCAAATCAAGCGCGCGACGCTGAAATTGGTAAAAAAAAAGAACGAAAAAAAAAACAAAAAAATAAAAAAAAAAAAATCAATAATTAGGAGAAACGACGCGAGTCGATCTGGACGCGTGCGAAAAAGCGGGCACCAACAAAACAAGCGCGTCTACTCCTGCCACGTCGCTAAATAAAGAAAGAAAAAAAAAATGCCCGTCTACATACGCTCTGTGGAGAGCAGCCAAAGATGGGAAGATACTTTGGACCGGGCGGCAGAGGCTTACAATAGCGGGGAGGTGAAGACGATGAGCGCAGCTGCGCGGAAATATGGCATACCGTACCGTGCTCTTCAATACCACATTAAAGATCGTGTTGAACGTGCAGAATTGATTCAGCAAAAGGCCAAGCCACATGGGGCGCCATGCCGCGACGAAAACGCAATCCAGAGGTGGTTTGATATGGTATCCTACTACATCGAAGAGGAGAATATCAAGGATGAGGATATCTACATCTTTGATGAGGCAGCGTATTTAATGGGTCGTAGCCCTCATGTGGCTAGAAGGTCTGAGTTTCATGTCCTGAAGTCGCCATCGCGTTTGGAAAGAGGCGAGTGGATGACAACTATCGAATGCGCAAATTCACGTGGGTGGACTTTGCCGCCATGGATCATCACGTGTGAACAGACTGTTGATAATGAACTGATCACCGATGTCCCGGAAGACTGGCATTTTGAAAAGAGCAAAAACGGCTGGACCACTGACGACATAGCCGTCCGCTGGATTAAAGAGCATTTTGTTCCCTTGACCAAAAATCGTACCAAAGGATCACACACGCTCTTGTGCATCGAAGGCCACCGCAGCTTATTGAAAGCCAAATTCGATGTGGTTTGTCGCGAGAACAACATCGTTCCAGTCTTCATGCCGCAGGATTCAGGGTACCTTTTGCATCCCTTTCAAGTTGGCCAGTGTCAAAAGTTTCGTCATACTCTCTTGGCGATCGCCCGGGACAATGTGCTTGAAAGCGAAAAACCATTGGACGTATTGGAGTACCTCAAAGAGTATTCTGAACAACGACAAGTTGCATATACGCCTAAAAACATCAAAGCAAGCTTCGCTAAAGCTGGCTTGGTGCCCAGCAATTCGGGCTTGGTTTTCGAAAAGTTCTTACGGCCATGCGACGAAGACGACTTGAGTGACACTGAATACGACACAAGAGCGACACTTGACGAGTTGAAGAAACACACCGTGCGCATGGAGGCCACGATTCCGAACGCTCCTAAAAGGCCACCAAAAACCGAACGTGAGGCGATAGATCGCTTTATCGATGCCTGCAAAGTCGTGGACAAAGAGTTTCATGTGCTCGAAAGACAATTGGAAGTGAAACGCGCCGCCCACCACAAAATTAAACAAGCATGGACATATGCTACAGGACTAATCCACGAGGAAGATGGCTTAACGGCTAGTGAAATGTGGGAGAAGTATCCCGAGCTACCATCTTCACGGAAAGGATTAGAAAAGAAGAGAGCAAGAGAGCGCGAGGAAGCTGCAGAAAGGGTTGAAGAATGGAAACGACAGAACGGGTTGCTAAATGAACAAGAAGACTCGGACGAGTCAAGCGAGGAAGAGGATATGATAAATGAACTTGGGGTATATGGAGGGAGAGAGGCTAGTGAAGGATTAGGGGTCGATGAAGAAGATGTGACTAGCCTGGATGAGAGTACTGATCCAGTTGAAGTCGCAGAAGATTTTGAAGAGGTTAAGACGCCAAAACAAGCAAAGCAACGTGGTCGGAAGAGATCTCACCTGGAGGATCCTGAGGAAAAGCAAGCAGGAACAGCTTCCGCTGCTCAGGAAACCGAGCCACGTACACGCAAGGCACGATTGTGCGGAATATGTAGGAAGCAGGGTCACAGGAGAGAGACATGCCCCGACAGATCCAGGGAAGTCCGAATTTGACTGAGCACGTTCGGGTGGCGTTTTTGCATGATACTCTTGTAATTGGTGGAGACTCTGAGACGAAGACGGATGTTCCGAGTTTTCAAAAAGACCGACTTGAGCAATCACGAGCGTGTCTGTGTGCAATTTGTAATATTGGTTTTATTTTTCATGTTAGTGTTTTTCATGTTAGTGTTTTTCTTTAAAGTGTTTTCGAATGTAAAAGTATGACATTACATTCACGTAGCAATTACACCAATGTGAGTCCGTATTCTGAAGAGCATTAAATTTTGCGTGTATCATACAATTCTTTTCTTGGCAACAAATCCAAATCTGCACCGAATCGAGTGAAATTAACAGAAAAGAATAACAGAAAAAAAAAAGATGCAATCGAATCTCGTCAGCCGTTGAACCTGAAGACGCATGGTGTAAATCAACCTCCGCTTGCTGCGGCAGATCCTTCACATCATTGAGAACAATGGGAGTTCTTGTAGCGCCATTCTATCGGAAAAAAGGCAAGAAGTAAGAATATAAACAATCATAAGTTTTGATCGAAGCGCAATTCTGCATTCTCATGCGTACCCAAAACCAATCGACCTTACTTAAAAATAATCAAATCCGCTATCTAGCAATTTACAAGTGCCTTCATATAACCTGTGCTGCTCACGGTGCCCAATTCTGATGCTTTGACATGATCTTTTAATTGGGCTTTTATCTGCCACCAACAATTTGGAACCGGCATTTAACTCAGCGATCGAATAAAATCAAATGGTGTCATTGTTCGGAGAGCCTATTTCTCGCGAGGCGCCGCCGCAATTGTATCCATGCGTCCAGCACCAGCAGCCTCCTGCTGGGTGTGCTATTCGAGCTCCACTTCAGACAAATAACACTTTCAATAACTTACTTTTGGCGGATCAGACATTCCCAGTGTGGCCGCTCCCTTACCTGCTCTGGGTGGCGCGAGATGGAGATTCCGATCATGGTATTGCGTTGAACCATACGCAGAACAATCAAATCGTCTTCGGCCCTGACCCTGCCCAAAACCCTGCCCAGTTCTACTTTAATCCACCAAAAATCAGGCTGTTTCTGTTTACCGCACGCGGCTGGACCGATATAAATGTACAAATTGTCAAGAACACGAAACTAGCGTCCACTTTGGAGGTTACAGAATCGTCACGCGATCAACAGGCATGTGGCCGTTTAGTAATGCCCTTAGCATACGGAATGGGATTCGTCACGGGAATTTACACAAATGAATGGCCAGTCATACACTCTGCGGTGGGAATGCAAGAATTCCGGAGAGTGGGACAAGTCAATAACGGCTGCTCGGTGAAGTATATCATAAAGCTTTTCGACCAGAATGTTTGGTCTCTTTACGTTAGTGAGGACACGCTGGCGGAGTTTTTTCTTTCTGATCCGAATCACATTGCAACAGAAAAGCCCAGTGCGAAATGTATCGTGCAGTTGGCAAAGGGCGAGTCATCTGCCTACGATATCTGCTGTGGAACATATCCCGTTGAAGTATCACTCTCAGGAAATGTCAATAAGGAACAGAAAAGAGGAAGTTACGCCTTAAATTACGCCATGGAAGGCCTGTCTCAATCGGGGTCTGGGCTCGTATTTGCCCTTCCTCATATGCAAGCAGACTTGAGCCCTGAAGTACGAGCCAAGGATTCAGGCTTGGTATTAGACTCACCCACGAAAGGCGTCATGAAAGGGTATATAACAAACCTGCTCGGGATGAACCTCGAGAATCTTCCATTTGATATAGGCTTCGAGCCTTGGACATGCGTTGATGGGTATGGATATAATGGTGCAAATTATACTGAAAAAATCAAAGGTTTGATCGCTCAAGCTGCAGCAGACGAGGCTTCCCAAGATATCTTGGGCATGTGTGATTTGGACTCGATGTATTTTGGGGGCAAAATGTTGGACAAATTTGCCTACATCGCCCACGTGACGCATTTCACACTTCGAGACTCGGCATTGACCCAGCAAGTGTTGCCACTCGTCAAAAGTGCCATTGAAAAATACGCCAGTAATCATCAGAAAAAGCCATTGGTGTATGATGAAACATGGAAAGGTCTCATCTCTTCGGGTAAACCCGAGGAAGACTTTGGGAATTCAAACTACAACGATCATCACTTCCATTACGGATATCACGTGCACGCGATTGCGCTTATTGCAAGCATAGATCCACGCTGGCTAGATGAGAATAACGGGCTCGTGAGAAGCTATGTATTAACCTTGGTACGTGACTACGCAAATCACTCGGATCAGGACCCATATTTCCCGCAGTTCAGAAACTTCGACTGGTTTCATGGCCACTCTTTTGCGCATGGGATTTTCCCCAGTGGTGACGGTAAAAATGAAGAGTCTTCATCCGAAGACTATCATTCGATCTACGCATTGCGACTTCTTGGAAAAGTGCTTGGGGATGAGGAGATGGAGGCCCACGCGTGCTTGATGTTGGCCACAATGAAAAATTCTTTGAACAGATATATGCTTTATCTGAACGATAACCAGGAGCAGCCGGCCCAGTTCAAGGGCAACAAAGTGTCAGGTATCTTGTTTGAAAACAAGGTCGATTACGCCACATTCTTTGGCCGTGGCACCGTGGGCAATGAATTCATTCACGGCATACACATGATTCCGTTGACGCCCATTTCTTCATATATTCGTACACCCAGATTTGTCTGGGAAGAATGGCAAGAGAAGCTAGCAGCAATCGTGGACAGAATCCCCGATGGCTGGGCAGGTTTGTTAAGGCTAAACCAGGGTCTATTCGATCCAAAATCGGCATGGAAATGGTTTGCTAGAGATGACTGGAACCCCGCGCTAATTGACGGCGGTATGTCTAGAACATGGGCTCTTACATATCTCGCCGGAATTGGGGCTGCTCGAGACTAAATTCGATCAAATCATACACATCATGCAATTTTTGGCTTACGAAAAAATGCTGGCATGCTGAGATATGATGAGTTTCCCTAAATGGCAAAAAATACCGCTGCCTCTGATTACTGTGGCGCTAGGATGTTGATCGCGGTGCCTTCTTATCATGCGGCTTAGAGCCTTAGACGGAATTTCGCATTTCCACACGCGTGTTTTTTTCGGCTGTTTCCCTTATCGTTGACATGCACTCCCGCATGAGAACACGCGCAGCTGAAGAGATAAGGCCTTTGCAAGATCTGGTGGTCTTTAATTCCACTGAAAGCTTCCTGTTACCCCATAATTATTCTTTTTTTTAAAAACCATTTCCCAATATGCCAGTTTCTGTTCCCACATACAAAGACATTGCGTCGAAAAAGCGGCAGCAGAGAGACACCCAGTTCAAGAAAGAATGGTTGGTGCCTGAGTCGCAGTTACCTAGCGCAAACACTAAGGATGTCTCTACGTGGATTGAAGATTCGGGAGTGCTCTCGAATAGTGAACAAGAGATCACTTCTGCTCTAGCAGAAACAATTGTCGAGAAAATCAAAGCCAAAAAATGGACAGCCGTGGAGGTCGTGAAAGCCTTTTGTCACAGGGCTTCCGTGGCCCATCAATTGACCAATTGTCTCTCGGAAGTCTTTTTTGATGCTGCAATCAAGCAGGCAGAGGAGTTGGATCTTTTTCAAAAGGAAAGCGGAAAGACCTTGGGGCCCTTGCACGGATTGCCAATTGCTATGAAGGACAATTTCAACATCAAGGGTGAGGCAACGACCGTGGGCATTGTCAACTGGTGCTTCAAGCCCGAGAAGGCCACATCGGATTCTCTGCTCGTTCAAATGCTCCGCGAGATGGGGGCCGTTTTTTACGTGAAAACAAACGTACCTGTGGCAATGATGATGCCAGAGACGAACAATCATATCTACGGAAATACAACAAACCCCTTCAACAGATTACTTTCTGCAGGAGGAAGTAGTGGCGGAGGCGCCAGTTTGGCAGCGTTGTCCAATGTGATTGCTGTCTCGACCGACATCGGTGGCAGCATCCGAATTCCAGCCAGTTTTTCTAAGGTATTCTCTTTGAGACCAACGTTCGGCAGATTTCCCACCTATGGAGCGCGATCTGGCTTGCCGGGATTAGAATCTGTGAACAGTGTAAACGGGCCAATTTGCAAAGATATTGACACATTAGAGTTTTACTCACGGGCTGTTGTCGACGGAAAGCCATGGATGTATGACCCTAAGATGATACAGATCCCATGGCGTGCTCCTGAACTCGCCCCAAAGTTGACATTCGCCATCTTGAG